>CABFVX010001558.1:56722-71688 GCA_902151425.1 Timema shepardi | reverse complement strand
GGGGGGGGGGGGGGACTCAGTGTACCCAACCGGGATCGAGCCTTGATCTCTCCGTCTTTGGAATTCTAGTCCATCGCGATAATAGCGCGCTAGACCACGCGGCCAACGAAGCGGGTTTTAACTACCTAAGAGCTCGCGTTGTTGACATCACACCCTTTATCTGTGGAAGTTGGCACTATTTTCGCTGACAGGCGGTGGCCGCTTGGTCGGTGTGGCTCGATTGTTGGCTCACGTAATGGAGTTATTTTTATGTAACTATCTTTTTTTTAAATTAGTATTTATGTAGGTGACCTGGTGGTGTAGGGGTAAGTTTTCAGACTTACGTGTTGGGGGTCCGGGTTTCAATCCACGGTCCCGGCACAGATTTATCTGATTGTCAAACCCTTCCTTCACCTCTGACAAGACGTGTATTAATCACAACTTGTGAATGTGTGGAATGCCAGGCCTCCACCGTGGTTCGGATCCCACGTTAAACGGTAGGTCCTCCATTTCATCTCACAATCACCCTACCATTACACATTAGCGTAAGTGCGTATAACCCGAACGGGTAGTAAGACACGGAGCTAATAATAATAATAATAATTATTTACTATGTAACTTCCTGGGACCCTGTGGATCACTTAACAGGCCGTTGTGGAGAAACAATCCTTTATAAGTACCTTATTATTGAATTGAATAGCTGGATGTTTTTGCAACAATGTACCGGAGAGTCTAATCTTTGTGTAAATGGCCTGCAACAACAGATGATTCGACAACTGCCGCAATAGACGCCATCAACAACTTTCTCCGCTAGAAATAATTCTTCTGTTCCTTTGCTAGATTGTGTGTGTCCGCCGTTAACGCTTGGCTTACTTTTATAGCCGTGTGCTTGTTTTCACCCTTAATACACGTAGGCGACACGGTCTGAGGTGATATACTCGCAATAGACTCTTTAGCAGGAAGTCGAACTGAAATATGTATCGATTCTGGTTCGGATAATCCAAACAAACAAATTTACGGTTCCAGTTAGAGAAAATAAAATGTTCATGTTATTTCCATTTTAATTTGTTTTAATAGTCATGCTACCATTATAAAATTTGTAGTTAGAAACATTTTTTTTAAAATACAACAAAATAAAGGTTATTTATATTTAAAAAAAATACAAAATACCCTGACAAAAACTCCTGAGAATAGGGAAAATAGAGTATTTCGAAATAAAAGAGCATAAAATATAATTATATATATAAAAAAATAACGAGTATATAAATTTATAGCCTTTAAGAACCGGTAAGAACGTTTATGAACATAAAATGATATCTATTCGAATTCCTGTGATGGTTCTTAAGCAATTTATTTTCGTAGTTACGGTTCTGGTTCCTTGAAATAACTGTTAATTTCGGTCACCAGTTATGATCTTTGGTTCGACTGCTCTCTAGTGCACACGGTAGAAATACAGATCTCTGGCGGCTACATTAAGAAGGAAGAGTAGGAGGAGGGGCTAGATATGTGATTTATCAATTCGGTTTTCCGATCCTCTCTTGACACTTATGCGGGTGAACTTCCTGTAAACTACCCTAATCATCTGTACCACTTGAATCTCTTGAACTAAACGTTTTATTTTTGTTTGTTTTTTAGCGCGACGCTGGACTACCCTTTTGGGTTATACACATATGCACTAATTACACCAATGGGTTAGAGATAAGGAAGGTTGAATTTAGAGGAAGTGTATCCTCATTTGTTTGTCAGGAAAGGGAAAAACCACCCTTAGTACACTCGACTGAGATCGAACCCTGATCTCATTGTTATCGGCAGTCTAGTCTACTACGAGAGTAACTTCTTAGACCCTTTTGTCACCGAACATGGTTTGAGCTAAACCTTCTACTATAATGATTTGTTAAACTTTTATCGTTAATTTAATTTTTAGCGTTACTTTTTTTTCACTTGTATATTTTAGCTACAAGGTTAATTTAACCAAAGAGGCAAAAATTGAGAAGGTAGATTTAGAAAAATCTCGCCCGAATTTGCTTGAAGAGATGGTAAAATAAACCTGTCATAATGGATCAACATGTTATAAACCAACCCCTAAGTTAATCCGTCCAGGATTCAAACGGCAACCTGGCCGTCACCGAAGATCAAATCTATTTCAAGTTTGACGCACCAGACCTCCTGACTACTGGTACGAGAAATATCAGTCCAGAGTTACGTTGTTGGGAGGTATTGATTTAAAAACTCTCCGGCTAGACGTTAGTAGCTTTTTTTTTACGCTAAGTGTTAAATTAATGGGCTTGGGTCTGGCTGTTGTCATGTTTGTCCTAGAATTAATTCGGTATAGGTCTCTACTGGCACGTGCAGGCAGACAGGCATTACTTGCGCAAATATAAAAACACTTAGTCCAAGTTTGTTTGAATATTTATAAGACTTAAATTATATTTAGCCAGAAAAGTTACCCAGATCGATTGAACCGACCCTGATATATATCTAAAATTAAAATAAAATACTTTGCCTTGTTACAGACTAGTGGTTTGGGAGGTCGTTCAAAGTAGGATTGTAGGGGATGTGAGGCCAATGTTTTTGCAATTTTTAAGGCAAAACGTTTTTTTTTTTTTTTTTTTTTNAAAATAAATCAAATATTGTTCCTATACAAACAACAGTGGTTGAATATCTCTCAAGGGTAACATTTGATTTAATCACAACTTTTTTATATGCATTTAAAAAGTTTGTTAGATAATGTTGCCAATGCTCATGACAAATACTCAACAACTGTTGATATCACCATGTTAAGAAAACTTAAACTCTATTCTTTTGCTGACGATGACTAGTGGATCCCGAGTCCAAATTCCTGCCGACTGCGCTAAAGGTGCCCCCCCCCCCCTCCTCATTTTCACTGAATGGGAAAAGTTGTCTCGAGATGACTTGACCTTCCCTAACAATTTGCAAGGTAAAGGTTCGTTGACGTATCTTTTACTCGTTCGTGCGACCCGAAAGCTCGTTTCTCGCCAAACTCTCCGGTGAACACGTAACGGACGTCCGGTTTTAGAACAGCACGCAAGTCTTGTTAAACTGTGGATTAAAACCTCGAATTGCAAGATATTGGATAGGTTCGAGATTCGTGAAGGTTCAATAAAAGTATCTTGAATTGAAAGCCTTGACTTGAAATTTTCAATTGATTGATTTAAATAATTATATAGATCTGTTGTAAAATTTAACAAAAAGCACAGACTTGTATAATGATAATTAAATTACTCAAAAGTGCTATCTTTTTTTATATAAAATAATAGATATGACAAACAAAATAGCATTTGTCATTGAGCACAAAGCCTTTCAATGACTTTTTTAATATAATTTTTAATATTTTCACTTTAAAGTAAAATTATTGTTAAAGATTCAAGAATTTGAATTTGGATTCAAGATTCAAAAGAATTGTTTTTGTTTTTTTAAGAAACTAGTCTGATTGTGACTGTTAAAAATATGGCCATGGTTCTTCCCCGACAAAGAAAGACCCTAGTCTCAGCGTGATAAAAGTATCTCGATGAACTGCTCACATGCATGGAAGTTGTCGTGACAGACAGTTTCGGGGGGGAGGGGGGGATGTAGTTTTAATATACTTGTGCCAGATTCCAGACGAAGATATGTATGTACTATCTGTATTTCGTGTTATTATTTGTGTACCCTCCCTCCCCCTATTTACTAATATTAAGGGAACTTTTGTCTAGTTTTAAACTCCTAAGAGTCAAACATGATCTTAAGGTGGAGAAACGGGGGATAAAGTAAGTATTTTTATAATTTTTTATAACAAATAATATTTTGCCCTTCCAAAAAAATATATTGCTTCAGTAGATACGTTAATTAAATTTTCTGCTCATGGTAATTTCAACCGTTTTTAAAAATATATGTCAAGAGTACAACGATAATGTGAACGGAGGCTTTTTAAATGAGGAACAAGTCCTGTTTGGATTCCGTACTGCCCTTAACATACTCAAGAACACTATATAGTAATACGCGGTCAGATGGATGATCGATCACCACGTTGAAGTTAAGCCCACAGGCGGCCCTGGGAGAAAGGGTGCGTTTGAAAGCTATGCAAGAAAACAATATTTTCAGACAATTCTATTTTGTGACTATAAATACAAAAAGAAAATTAATTATTAAACTGAAAAATCGCATATAATTACATTGAACTAGAAAGTAATAGTTTTTTTATTATTATTTGTAGCATTCTAAGTCTAATAAATTTTAAGATGGATTAAATAGCATAGCTATTATATTTGATAGTTACGATTATAGCCGCATCTAAATATCATTTTATTAGAATTTTAAATGGACGCCTGGACACGGAAATTGAATCCCGAATCCTTGGGTTAAAATTTGAGTGAAGAATGACCCTGGCTATCTTGGTGGTTAGACCGTTAGCGTACTAAGCCAAAAGTCCTGGGTTTTATTCCCGTGTCCAGTTTTTTTTTAATAATTGTTTATAAATTATTGTTCATATTTATTGACTTAAAGTTTGAACATATTTCCTTTTATATTTAACTCCTAACGAGAAAAGAAATCTAGTATATAGTATGGATATATTTAATGTTTGGCATTTCAAATTTTTGTTTTATATATGTGATTAATATTTGTAATTCATTATTATTATTATTAAACTTCCTGGGATCCAATGGAGCATTTGATAGGCCACCTCAGACAGCTAGGGGTCCGAGGAGCACACTTTGAAAAACAAACACTGACCTATGTCCTATTTAAATAACCTTTTCTTTAATCATGGGTGTTTCAAGGGGCATAATGATAGACGACAAATCGTCACTAGGATAGATATGTTTGGCATACCCTGCGGTAACATGAAATTATGACGTTAAAACGGTTGTACTTAAAATTGAATCTCTTTTTGGATTTAGAAACTGTTACTTTCGTGAACGGTGAAATTTTCTATTATATCATAGTTGTCGTGTGTTTACGGACACTTTACAGGCTTGGGTAGTTAGGGTCGGGAACTAGTCCTATACCGGCACTTTTTTTTTTACCAGGACTCTTAACCCGAAACATCCGCAGAGACTTGGCAGGTTGCATCCTAATTACGAACAGTCCAGTTGCAAACAAGTAAAAGAGCAACTCTTGGTGACCTGGCGGTCTAGGGGTAAGGTGTTGGACTTCTGTGCTGGGGGTCCAGGGCTCAATCCTCGGTCCCGGCACAGATTTATCTGATATCCAAACCCTTCCTTCACCTCTGACGAGATATCTTGTGAATGTTGGGAATGCCATGCCTCCACCGTGGTTCGGATTCCACGTTAAACTGTAGGTCCTTCATTTTCATCTCACAATCACCCTACCATTACACATTAGCGTAAGTGCGTATAACCCGAACGGGTAGTAAGACGCGGTGCTAATAATAAGTAAAAGAGCAACTCGCGGAGTTACTACGTTAGGGTGGTGACACGTTTGGAAGGGGTCACTGACAGCACCCACCGGCCACCGGGGCTTTCCTCCTGACCAAGCTTACCCTAATCAAGCCTAACCTTACCTAACTTAGACTAACAATGCCTAACCTAGAAATACTCGTGTATGTAATTTAGTTAAATTAAGACGGACGAGACTGAAATAACGTACGACTGCTGGGCCCCCATGGGCCGCCTCTATTATAAAATTTGGGGTGAGATGGAATAGAAACATGGTGTTCCCTCATTCTGGACTCCTCATATATCAAGAATCTCATGTCTGCAATATGAACTGTTCAGAGTCAAGAGGGAAAAGGGAACACATTTCTAGCGACCAGATGGTTGAATATTTCAAATTAAGAATGTACAGACAAACTCTATAGTACCTTTATGAGGTTAATTAGCTCTTAAATGAGTGCAATAAGATCTAACTTGATTCTAGAACAAACACCGTAATCAAGACCAAAAATATTTAAGTTAAACTTTTGTACAACGGTGAATAAACCCGATTTCCCGTCAACAGGAAAAGAACCAAGCATGAGTAGGACTTTGCTATTCTCATATTTACACTATTTGTTTGGGAATTATGAAGGTTAAATTTAAATGATAAGAACCCGCATTTGCGTGCATAGAGAAGTTGGGAAACGATTTATGGCCGAAAAAACCTTCAGAATACCCGACCGGGATTTGAGTCTTAACCACTCCATCATCGGTAATCCAGTCATTTGTGAAATAGTGATGCCCTTGGACTATGCCATAATTATTCAGGCTCCGTGAGGCAATTTTAGAACATTCTTTATTTGTTTTTCACATTATAAAATATTATCAGTAGGCTAGTTAGTATTGACATTTTTTTTTTTCAAAACTGAATAAAGGGCATTTTCCAAAGGCGCAGCCGGATCATGTGAAGTTTTCCGTTTGGTTTATACTTGTAAAATTTAACTGTCATTGTAGAATATTGAAAATATTAGTAGAAACAATTTAATGAAGGTTCCAGCACGCAATAGTTTACCGGCAAGGGCTCCTTCGGTCTAAAAAAGCTTGGGAATCCTTGATCTAAGATACTTGCTAAATAAATATTGCACTTTGAAAAACAGGTATTACTGATTAGAGGTTATTGATTTGGTTTAACTAATTAAATTAAGATGTTGAAATTTGATTTTTTAAACAAATACGCCAATAAATGTTTTTGCTTTGAATAATGCTTTTTATATGGCAAGGGGGACGGATAGAGGGGGCATCGTGAAACGAGTTTATGGAACCAAGGAGGCAGGCGGTGGCCCAAAAAAGGTTTTGTGAACCACTACTTTGGACCAAGCGACTACCGAAGTGGGTTAAAACTATGAGTAAACCTTGTGTTAAATGCTATAAACTAGAACAGAAACACATTATCTAGTTCGATTATCATTATTTTTATTACTATTAAATGTTCCTTCTGTCAATGAACTTAGACCACTAATGTTCTCTGCCTCCTCCCTCAGCTACCAAAATGTTCTTCTTTCCTTCAAGTCATCTAATATTTTAATCCTTCTTATTCCTAAGCTCCTCTTTCCTTCAACCTTTCCTTCTATGATGTCTTGCAGAAGACAGTTCCTCCTAAGGATGTGTCCAATCCAGTTTGCTTTGTACCGAAGAATAACATCCAAAATGGTTCTCTTCTCACCAACTCTTCAAAGGACTTCTTCATATATCCTTGTTCTTCGTACGTCTACTTGAGCTTCTCAAGTCTTACCTAGCACCACATTTCAAAACTCTCCAAGTATTTCTCCTCCATCTTCCTAAGAGTCTCCAAGTTTCTGCTCCATACAGCGCGATGCCCCAAATGTATTATTTCATCAGTTTCTTCCTCAGTTCCAAACGCAACTTTCTGCTCAGGATTAACCTCTTTTTTTAAAAAAAACTTATGTGACCATGGCGATCCTCGATCTAATTTCCTTGGTGCAGTAGGCGTCCTTTGTCAGCAGACTTCCCAGGTACTTGAACTGCTCCATGCTTTCCAACTGCTGGTTACCAATTTTAATTTTAACCGGCTCTTCATTTTTTGTCCGATTATGCAACCTAAAACGAAATATTCTCTAAACGATGCTCTAACTTCGCACTCCAATTGGTTACGCAACTTGAGCCTGCCTGGCCAATAGACATGTTTGAGCCTCTGACGTAATGAACCTTAAAGAGGGCATCCAAAAAATCACGTAACTTTTTTTTTCTTACCTTTATTGACCCTCCCTGCTCCTATGTAACATCAAGGATACATTTGGCCAGACCCCCCTCCCCCTCCCTCCCACTTCACTGGTGTTAGGTAACTTTACACATCAAGAGTGAATGCCATTATTTGACAGAGAAGCGCTAGTGTCGTTAAAAATGGGACTCAGGTTTAAAACAACTCGGAATACATCTTAAATCATGAATATAAATAATTTCAAAGCATTTTTTCTAACCATACTTTTAGCGCCGCTTCTTACTACCCATTCGAGTTCAACGCATATGTACAAGTTACACCAATGTGATAGGAATGAGAAAAGTTGAATATAGAGGAAGTGTACCTGCATTTGTGTGAAGTGAAAGTGGAAAACCGTTTCGGAAAAATCTCCCTCACTACACTCGACCGGGATTGAACCCGTTATCGACAGTCTAGTTTTTTGCGAGAGTGACGTCTTAGAGGTGGGCTGGGCAAATTACGACCCGCGGGCCAAATATGGCTCACCAGCGTGTTCAATTTGGCCCACGGGATAAATAATTTAAATTTGTTGCGTTGGGAAGCAGACTTTTATAGACACAACAAAACTGTATTTTTATGTAACCATGTCCAAATCAACATTTCCGAACTTGGAAAAATCTTGCCCAAAAAATATATGACAGTGTTTTCATCCTCATATTCACGTGAATAATTGGTTTAAACTGTGAAACTTAGGCAAAGTGATCTTAGAAACCGACTTACTGATCGGCATCTGTCTTCTAGTTTGATAATCACCTGCACACGGTTTAACCCCGACTATTAAAAAATGCTGGAAACTCAATTTCACAGTTTCACTCATCTCACACACCATCATATAAATCTTCTAAACGAGATTAAAAACATACAGCGTCACTAAGGTATTTACGATTGTTATACATTCTCAATGTATTTAAACTTATTCATGTTGGTATATTATCTGAGTTAATTTTTTTATTAACTGTGAATAAAAATGAATGAATACAGTCTCCATCCCGCTAAAAAAGATTTTTGTTAAATACGAGTATTTGTAAAATGTACAGCGTTTTTTACAATAATTATTTTGTATCTTTAAATTGTAATGTCCAGTTCCGAATATATTATTTTTCAATTATTAGTAGTACACAATGAATGTGTATGAAAGTTAACCAAAAATATAATACTGCATTAGGGCCCCCCGTATCAGCTGATTCAATATCCACGATCCCAGCTATCCGCGGTTTACCGCTGCCCAATTTTATTTACTTTTAATAAAAGAAAATGTTAAAATTTCAAACCACGTGCTGCCAAGTGAGAACCGGCCGTACTATTATCAGTACAAACGCGCCTAATATGTAGCCTACATTACTTGACTCAATCATCACCATTATCATCATTGGTGATTGTTGCAACTTGCGGAATGGAGAGGAATAATTACAATGTAGTTTACTGTACACGTTAATGTTGGTAATGTCTTACTGTGGATAAGTTTGTCAATTAAACTTTACCGTATTGATGTATGCTACATGAATATCACGTTATATAATAGTGCGGTATTATCCGTGGTTTCGTGTAACCGCGGTAGATCTAAGAACGTATTACCCACGGGTATGGGGGTCCTACGTAGACAAGGGCAGATACCCACGGGTATGGGGGCCCGACGTACAAGGGCAGATACCCATGGGTATGGGGGCCCTACGTAGACAAGGGCAGATACCCATGGGTATGGGGGCCCGACGTAGACAAGGGCAGACAGTGCTAGCGAAGCCCATTCGAAATGTCGGGGAAACAAAAAGTAATTTCCTTACATGATTTTTTTTTACACAGTAAGTTTTTCGGAAGTTATTTAAGCTATGTTTATATTAACGGTTAAAATATAAACAAATAACTTTTTTTTTCAACATTATAAGGTAAGTACAATATCTTTTCTACGTAACAATTTGATATATTCATCATTAGGCCCCCATATAACACCATGTACACGATAGAGTTCCCCCAAACCCCTCTCTCAACAACGTTACGTGGTTTATGGATTACCCCTTACTCGTCAGCCGCTGCATCTTGCACAGCTTTGGGTTCGGCCAGACTGACAAGCGTGCGAGCGACTGAGCGGTCAAATTGGTGAGCGCGTGATTAACAGATAGATAGCTTTAGATAATAATAATAATATTTAGCACCGTGTCTTACTACCCGTTCGGGTTATACGCTTTAAGTACTAATTACGCTAATGGATTAGGAATTGGGAAGGTTAGATTAGAGGAAGTGAACCCGCATTTGCGTGGAGGGAGAGTGGAAAACTATTTAGGAAAAACCACCCCCAGTTCACCCGACCGAGATTCGAACCTCGATCTCCCCGTCCTCAGCAGTCGAGCTCAACGCGACAAGCGCGTTAGCCAATTACGCCACTGAGGCGGGTGATAGCTTTAGATAGTTGTTGACAAGGAGGCAAAGGTTCGAATCTTGGCTCATTGAACTGAAGGTGGTTTTTGACAAGTGATTTATTGTTGTGATTTTCTCCATCCTCTCTCCACGCTAATGGTGATTCTTATTTGTAAATGCCTACTTTGATTATAATACAGAAGTATTTTAACATATCATTTTTTACAAATATATAGGAATGGTTTATGATCTTACCAATTAAATTAAGCCCTTAGTAACAAGTGTGCTAAACCTATCGATAGTAATAAAAATGTCAAAATGAGAAGTTTTCCTAACACTCAATGAACAAACATACAATAATATTGCCCAGCGCCTGTAAACTAGACTGTACCGGGTCGAGCGCGCGCGCTTGCAAATTAGAACCACTTCTATCTTTCAAGCACGCTCACTCCAGTCTGGCCACCTCTCATTACAACCGATGTGTTATATTTTTTTTTTTAGTCGCTCGCTCAGTCTGGCCGTACCCTTTCGCGTATCTTATCGGGGGTCAGGGGACGACGACGATATTTTACGACTTTTCATTGGAAATATCTGTTGAGATGTAGTAAACGCATACTTTCTAATTATTGGTTTGTAAACACTTAGAAACGTTAACTTGACATCGAGCACGTTTCAATATTTTATTTCATCACTAGATTATAATTTCACACGTATTTTAAAAAAACACTTTTAAACACGCATCATTGTGCTTATAAAATATCGTTCATATATATGTGGGTGTATAAATAGGTAGCACGTGGAAATGATTCCTTGTTTTAGTTAAAATCACAAATTATTTTGATAAATATTGATTTATTTATTTACGCTTAGCACCTTGTCTTAATATCCGTTCAGGCTGAATGCCTATGACTGATAATGCCGATGAGTTAGGGATTAGTAAGGTTGAACTTAGATAAAGTGTACCCGCATCTGTGTGGAGGGATAATGAATAGCCATTTAGGGGAAAACACCTTTAATACACCCTACCGGCATCCGAACCCTGATCTACTCGCCACTGGCCGTCTAGTATATTGCGACAGTGACGCTTAGACCATGCGGCCACCAACGTAGGTTAGTAGATATTGAATATGGCACACCGTCGCTCAGTGACACAATATAGTATAAAATGTAATCATTGTTTACCGTAAAAAAAATATATTTGTATTTTCTTAAAGGTGCTTCAAGTGTCGATTCTAAATTAAATCAAGGTATGCCGGAGCGGGGAATGTTCGTACCTGGAAATAGAGCTCCTGGTTGAAGGACACTTTGTAGAGCGCGCACTGGTCGCTATCCTCGTTGTGGGTCAGATGGCGGTAGCTCTGCTCCTGGGCTTGCAGAACTCCGCCCGCGCCCAACGAGTCGTAGGACACCCCCAAATCACCCTTGAACACCACGGGTTTCCACCCGCTCCGGGGCTGACGGAGGGTGACGGTCCTGCAAGGTCCCGTCAGTACCAGACACAACACCGCCGTCAGCAACGTTCGCGACATCTTTTAAGAGAGGCCTTTAGCTCAGCTCCGGTTCATCCCCACTACCTGCACGGATAAAAAAACAACTCCGTTATTTGTGTGACGACAGCTTTTCGATGGTAATGGATCTTTTCTGGTTTGCCGGTGACGGGGAGGTTGGGGCTTAAATTCCGGCTGAATATACTGAGGTGGGTTTTTTCCTAAAAGGTTTCCCACTCTTCTTTCACGCAAATTCGTGTAAATCACCATTAAAATACTTCTCCCCTACCCCATTAGAGTTATTATCATGTATGAATATTACCCAAACCGTTATTAAGATACAGTGATAAGAAAATATATTATAACGTAATATATTAGTAATTCATTGTTTTTTGGGTCCGGGGTTGAATCCTCGGTCCCAGCAGATATTTATCTGATTGCCAAACTCTTCCTTCTCCTCTGGCAAGACGTGTATTAATCACAACTTGTGAATGTGTGTAATACCAGGCCTCCACTGTGGTTCGGATCCCACGTTAAACTGTAGGTCCTCCATTTCATCTTGCAATCACCCTACCATAACACATTAGCATGAGTGCATATAATCCGAACGTGTAGTAGAATGTGGTACTAGTAATAATAATAATAATGTATTTTATCTGTCGATGTATAATAATTAGCTCTGCCGTACTTTCCTTTCTTCTTCTTTTTTTTTACTGCGTGTCTTAATTCCCGTTCGGGCTAGCTGCAATTAACTACACTAATATGATGTGAACAAGGAAATCAAAATCTAGATTAAAGGTACCCCTATTTGTGTGTAGGTAGAGGGGAAAACAGATGTTTTTTAAATATAATTTAATACTCAACGTTACCTAACGTTACCGGCTAATCGGACAAGATGATACCGAATTTCAGTACCCAAGTACCCATGCCCACTTATGCAGGGTCTTTACTACATTTCTTGATGTGCACAATATTGTTTCTTTACATTTAATAATTCTCTCTCTTGTATCCCTTTGTGGGGTTCGTTGGTAATACGAGTGGATGATACTCCGGAGTAAATAACGTCACGTCTATTACAACTTCTTTCACTTGGAGGCTTTTCTGTCTTTCACTAATGGATTTCTCTGTCTTTGAACAAAGATGCCCATTATCTTAGAAAACAAATAACTGAGTGGTTGGGGAGGGAGGGGGGAGACCTGAAATAAGTTTTAGATCTAAACTGTTGGGGTCTGCTTGTGACTTGTTAGAATTTCACATTAAAAGGCAATTTTAAATATTCCTTAGCGAGGTATGTTGTAACTTTGATTTGTATTTTTTTAAATTTTAAATCAATGAGTGCAGTGAGTATTTAATGAGAAATGTGAGGTATTTGAAAGAAGAAATAAAAAGGTATTTAATATTTACCGATCATTATATATTATAATTATTTTAATTTTAGGATTTATTGTATTGACATTAAAAATGTATAACTAAGCACTTAGTTATTTAATTTGACCAAAACATAAAAAAATACTTATTCCTAAAATACATTTTTAGTGGTTTGAGATTGATAAATAAAATTATGTATCATAAGAAATTGTGATTAGGGCTTAAAAGAATGTATATGGATATAATATATATATATATGTGTGTGTTTATATATATATATATATACAGGGAGGCTCTATTAGCACCAATTCGGGTTGTACGCTTATGTACTAGCTACCCTAGGGGTTTTAAAGATGAAGAAGGTTATATTTAGAAGTAGTTCATCCCGCATTTGCGTGGAGGTAAAGTCGAAAAAGCATTTTGTTAAAGCCACCCTAAGTACACCCGACTGAGAATGAGTATAATATATTGCTTTTAATGACAAACCGTTTTAACTGGTAATATTTTACACCTAACAAGATATTTAATTTATTGGAAGAAAATATATATATACTTATTATTATTATTATTATCACCGCGTCTTACTACCCGTTCGGTTTATACGCACTTACGCTAATGTGTAATGGTAGGGTGATTGTGAGCTTAAATGGAGGACCTACAGCTTAACGTGGGATCCGAACCACGATGGAGGCCTGGCATTCCTCTATATACTTATTAATTTAATATCCGTTGTGTATAAATTTAAATTTGAAATTATATTTTTTAAATATTAATTAAAATAAGAATATTGTAAAAAAGTTAATTACAGTCAATTGAGAGTATCATGTAGTATGGAAATGTGCTCATTTACTGGTATTCCTTTACATGTAGCTTGTACTTTGCATGTTCTTGGGACCGGTTTCATCTTCTGTGCCATTTTTCAAGTATAACGTTTTAAAATTAATTTTTTTATTATTTTAACGGTACAAATTAAACATACCTTGTATTTATAGACAGTTACCCACCGTATTCCTATCACAAATATATTAAATACTAATAATGGAATACATAAGACCTGCATCGGTGGGCGCATGGTACAAGGCGTCACTCTCGTGTTATACTAGACTGCCGGTGACAGGGAGATCGGTTATCGAACCCCAAAAATGTACTCCACTCTCCCTCCACGCAAATGTGGATGCACTTCCTCTAAATTAAGTCTTCCTAATCCTTAACACCAGAGTAGTTAATACATAGGCGTATAACACAAACGGGTAGTAAGATGTGGTGCTAAAAAAAATACTACGTTTTATAACATAAGAATAGAAAAAAAAAGCATTTAGGAAAAAAAAATATCGCCGCTATAGACCTAGGGCGAAACATTTCAAAGAAATCCGCAGTAAAATATTTTATAAATGTTATCTAGTATCTAAGTTTTTAATAAGCACAAAAAAAATCCTAAAAAAAAACTAAACGTGAAATATTCAAACTTATATTCGCCTTCAACATTATTTCATAATCTATTCAATTCAGTCTCTCTTCGAATCGAAAGAGTACTTGCCATCCCCCCCTTGAAAGGAACCATGTATTTTATTTCACCCTCAGTAATTTCACTTACTTTTTTTCCGGATTGGGTCTTTCCTTGTTCGTCACTACTCGATAAACACCACACACTAACTAGCACGAAACTAACTCTGAAACGGAACCCTCGCGGTTTCAAGTCGCCTCTCTCGGTACAAAGATTTCCCCCTTCCAGCAGACAGCCTGCACTCCTTCCTCCGTGGAACCATACACACACTTTCTCTTTATCTCGTTCCCTCCATGGTTCCTTCACTTCCCTTCCCTTTCTCCTCCGCGCACGGTGACTAATCAACTTACAACAGTTTTAATAAGCGGGACGTAAATTAGACCAACCTGGGTGGGTAACTCCTTGATCCCTTCCCCCTCCGCGCCTCCCCCTAGTCTACATTCTTTGAAACAACGCCGCGTTCAGATTTTTGACCGAGAATTGAAAACCATTCCCCCTTACTTTTTTTTTGTTTTCAACATTCAAGGCGTTCCATGGTTCGATGCCCCAAGTGTCGTGACTTTGGGTGCAATGCTTCGTTACCGTTGTTGTGAGACAGAGAAAGGACAGAGCTGAGAAGAAGT
>CABFVX010001558.1:29907-51304 GCA_902151425.1 Timema shepardi | reverse complement strand
CAAAACTATTTTATTGATCTTGAAGTAGTCGGCAGGCCCCCCCCCCCCCCAACATTTCTGCAACTTATAGACTATTTGGTATTCGCATAAATGTTGGTTAGGAATATTTCTGCCAGGGTGTAAATTAAAAAGTTCCGTGGGAACTATCTAGGATAGAAAACAAGGAAAAGGTTCAAGTCCCAAGTGCAAAAAGTAGAGTGGGCGTATATACTCGTCAGCGGAATAGGGGAAGTGTTTTCAAGAGGGCTTGCAGGGTAAGCTGGCCAGTTTATTTCCTCTCTTTCTATTTCATACGTAGGCGTCTAAGTTTAATAGTGCTTATTATGGTCTTGAAAATCATATGGTTTGGACCAGCCTCGGTGGCGTAGTTGGCTAACGCGCTAGTCGTGTTGAGCTTGACCGCCGAGGACGGGGAGATCGAGGTTCGAATCTCGGTCGGGTGAACAGGAGGGGGGGTTCCTAAATGGTTTTCCACTCTCCCTCCACGCAAATGCGGGCTCACTTCCTCTAATTCAACCTTCAAAATTCCTAATCCATTATCGTAATTAGTACTTAAAGCGTATAACCCGAACGGGTAGTAAGACGTGGTGCTGAATAATAATAATAAACAAATAACATATGGTTTGGCGACTGGATGTATGGTAGCTTTTCCTGTCAGATACCACCTCTCCTACTATGGATGCCCATAGCCATGTGTTCGGCGTTGATACGAATGGCTCTCATTTGGAAGTAAATGTGGAACACTTTCGCCTTTATGATGAGACCGCCTCAAGAAGAATCATAATAATTGGAAAGATGTAATTTTTTTTAGCGAGCAATTAGGTTAATTTCCAATTTACTCGGAGTGTAGTATTCGACTCGTCATTTATGATTTGGTCGTCCTGACAATTTAACATGTACATTCGGGTTGTATAATGTAATAAGGCAAGAAGACTTCCTCTTAGGTTGAGAATTTGAAGTGTTCAACTATTAATAGACTTTAGAGGGTCTGTTGGTTTTTATGAGCTCGTCATGTGAATCAAATTTTAATATTCTTGGCGTTGCGGTTGGGTGCCTAGTATTTAGGTATATTGCCTCAATTTTGTTACTTTCTCGCTATCTTACAGATAGAGAAAGTATTGCGATCGCAAAAAAAAAATCGGACTCGAGATTTTGATTAAATTCCTTTTAATCATAAAATTAAGGGTAGTTTACTGAAGGGTGAAAAGATAAAAAAAAATAAAAGGTTTTGTCAAATTCGGCTTTAACGGTTTTGATTAAATTTCATTTTAAGCATTGATCAATATTACTAACAAAATGGCTACTCTCAATTTTTCGTCAAAATTACTTTAAGGGTTCCGGTCTGATGCGTGAATTCTCATTTTGTATCATATCTCCTAAACTATTTGAGATATGAAATTACTTATCATTGCAAATATGTGGGTCTATTTATAATACAAATCTTTTATTTGAAACATATCTTTATAAAATAAATATTTATCAAGCTATATGCAAATCAATTTTTCTATATATAAGGGGAATTTTATAAACACATATAGTAAATCATACCTCGTCTTACAAACTAACTCAACCTAGCACAGTACTCCTAAAGCCTTTTTTACACTTTCTGTAAACTCCGTATTCTTACAGTCCGTGAGTCACTGTGATTTTTAATTTAGTGCACACACCCAATGGGGAAGTATAACTCTCTTTTCATTTAAATTCGTAGAAGTGAAACGACTTCAGAAAAATAAGTAACCACAATCATCACTTTAATAATATTATTTTGTATTTAATGTTAAAATGACTAGAGTCTTAATTTGTTGAAATTGTTTTTAGAATCGTTATTAGATTAGATTAGATAGATAAATGAAAATAGATACATTTAGAAAATAGTGAAGCGTTTACTTTACTAACATTGATGTGTTTATTTTGATTAGCGCAGCCCCCCCTTTTTTTTTTACCTTTAATCGGTTCTCCAGGGCCATCTGTAACGACAGTCTTTAAAAAAAGTTAAAAGTTGATCCAACTTCTGCGGACGTGCGAATATGTAACGTGTGTATGGGGCAATCTTTTACTGGGGAGTCGACCTCTTCTTACGGATTACGGAGCTTACGGTTATGGAACACGTAGAGTGGGATTAGTGCGATGCATACCCAGATATTTGTTGACGAGATGGCAGAACAAAGACCTTTAAGTTGGGGGTGTAGGGATCGTGATAAAAAGTCGGTGTTTTTGAGACTTTTATTGAAAAACTTTTATTTGGCAAAAAATAAAAAAGTTCATTTTCTTCACACGGTGATATCAATTGTCGTTGAATATTTATCATTAGGATAGTGACATTATATGAGCACCTTTTTTAATTAAGATAAAAAAATTGTAATTAAATTCCAGTAAACCATTGACAGATATTCAAGAATTACTGTTGATAAACCCTTCCTTCACCTCTGACAAGACATCTTGTGAATGTGTGGAATGCCAGGCCTCCACTGTGGTTCGGATCCCACGCTAAACTGTAGGTCCTCCATTTCATCTCACAATCACCCTACCATTACACATTAGCGTAAGTGCGTATAACCCGAACGGGTAGTAAGACGCGGTGCTAATAATAATAATAATAAATACTGTTGATATCACCATGAGAAGAAAATTAAACTCTTTATGTTTGTGCTGACACAATATTTGATTTATTTTGACCAAAAAAAGTGTTGATATAAGAACTGTAAAAATACCACCTCACCCGGAACTGAGCTAGACTCTCCTAGTTTGGTGGTTGGACACTCTAACCGCACGGCCACGGGATAGAGATTTGATTAAATTTAATTTCTATCTTGTTTGCCGAGTAGAAAGTGCACGCCAAAAATTAGTTTGACCAAAATACGTGCTCATTTAACAAACATTACTTACTACCTGCCTCGGTGGCCGCGCTGTCTAAGGCGTCACTCTCAAGTTAGATTAGACTTCCGATGGCAGGGAGATCGGGGCTCAAATCCCATTTCCATTTTGGTGTACTTAGGGTGGTTTTCCTAAACTGTTTTACAATCTCCCTCCCTGCAAATCCTGGTACACTTCCTATAAATTCCACCTTACTCATCTCTAACTCAATAGTGTAATTATTACATATGCGTATAACCTGAATCGGTAAAAAGACATGGTGCTAAATTTTTAAAAAAAGTACTTACTATCTAATCCATATCCGCATAAATGTACACACGGACTAAAAGTCAAGTTCATCTAGTTTGGTTTTCCAATCAATGGGGAGATTGTGGTTTGAATCTCGACAGTGTGTACTCAGTTGCTTTTTATTTAATGGTTTTTCAATTTCCCTCCACGCACATTCTTGTACATTTCCTTTAAATTCTACCATCTTCATCTTTAACCTATTAGCATGATTAATTGCTTATATTATTCGTGTGTGTAAAAAAATCGGAAAATATAGATATTTTTAATCTCTTGACCTTGAATATTGAACCCGGGTCTCCATGTTGAGGGTAAACCCATACTACCCATCCAAAGGGTACAAGGGAAAAAGGTAGAAAGTCACATTACACACGTTCTCTGGGCAGAAACTTTTATATCTCAAAGGAATCCGGCAAATACTTTTTTTAAACCATTAATTAAAATATGACAAATGGCATCAACAACTCATTTCGAGTTAAAATTGGACTTTCCCCTTTTCTCCTGTACCCTTTGTATATCGGAGACCTGGCGGTCTAGGGGTAAGGTGTCAGACTTCTGTGCTGGCGGCCGGGGTTCAATCCTCGGTCGTGGCAAAGATTTATCTGATTACCAAACCCTTCCTTCACCTCTGACAAGATATCTTGTGAATGTGAGGAATGCCAGGCCTCCACCGTGGTTCGGATTCCACGTTAAACTGTAGGTCCTCCATTTCATCTCACAATCACCCTACCATTACACATTAGCGTAAGTGCGTATAACCCGAACAGGTAGTAAAACGCGGTGCTAATAATAATAACTTCGTATATCTATACCGGTCGTCGCTAACAGGAATATATAGTGATTCATTAGCAAGCGGAGAAAAAAAGGTCAGTGGTATTGGTAATAACGAATAGTCTCATGCAATTGCATCCGCATTCTAAGGACATAAATTAGTTAGCAGATTCACAATTAGCACTTAGTATATCTGACTCATATTTCCATGGTCACTTATAACGAAATATGTATGTATTAAATAATATAATTATCATCATTACCTGTATTTCTACATTTTCTGGAATTGAACCTGGGCCCCTTAGTTGTTTTTTTAGGGCCACTTCTTACTATTTAGGTTCCATGCATATGTAGTCTGCTAATTACGCTAATGAGCTATGGATGAGGAAGGTTTAATTTAAATAAGTGTATCCGTATTTGCGTTGAGTGAGATTGGGAAACAATTTTGGTAAAACCACCCTCAATAGTACACCCGACCGGAATTTGAACCCCGATATATCTCTGTTATTGTCAGTCTAGTCCAACACGATAGGGATGCCTTAGACCATGCGGCCACCGAAGTAGGTGCTCTTTAGCTCTTTATTCAAACGTGATACTAAGATAATTTTGGTAACAATAATAATAATTATACTTAATATTTTCAGTAGCGTACGTACACCTTTGATTCTAATTTATGGTGAAGTGGCGTGAGTTTTTTTTTAAATAAATAAGAATTTTGGCTAAAATAAATCAAATATTTCTCCAGCAGATACGTTTAGCTATGTGTTTTTTTTTTTACAAATAGTAGTCTCAACAGTCATAAGCATCGTGATTTTTTTTTTGCGCGGCGTCTCATTACCTGTTTGGATTGTACGCATATGCACTAATTATGTTAATGTTTTAGGGCTGAGTATGACTAAATTTAGAGGAAGTGTACCTTAATTTGCGCGAAACGTTAAAGGGGAAAACATTCTAGGAAATCTACCCTCAATACACCCACCTAGGATTATAGCCCCTGATTTCCGCGTCATCGGTAGTCCAGTCTATTTTGAGAATGATGCCATAGAATATTCGACCACCGAAGCGGGAGTTTGACAAGAACATTTGCCCTTTATTTTAAAATGTTTCTGTTAAAATTTATTGAAGCGATATTTTATATATTTTGGCAAAAAAAACAATTTTGTCAAATAAATAGTAAAATTCTTGACAATGATCTGGTGATCATTATTCCTTGCTACTAACTTAGAAGTCTCGGGTTCAATTACCAGTGGTAGCATAGCTCTTTTTTCCAGAAGAGGAATTGTTAATATGGTTAATTAGATTTAAGACATATCCAGGTACCACATAATAATAATAATAATTATATCATCTCAATCGGCCGAAATAACCGCAGGTACATGGTTCCCGGTGACCTGGCGGTCTAGGGATAAGGTGTCAGACCTCTGTGCTGGGGGTCCGGGGTTCAATCCTCGGTCCTGACACAGATTTTATCTGATTACCAAACCCTTCCTTCAGCTCTGACAAGACATCTTGTGAATGTGGGGAATGCCAGGCCTCCATCGTGGTTCGGATCCCACGTTAAACTGTAGGTCCTCCATTACATCTCACAAATACCCTACCATTACACATTAGCGTAAGTACATATAACCCGAATGGGTAGTAAGACGCGGTGCTAATAATAATAATAACAAAAAACTAAAGAGTGGTTAAAAGCAGTAACAATGTGGAAAAAATCAATCAGAATATTGTAAAATTTAGATATAATAGGCAGAACCTCTTAGTGATAAATTATTTATAAGGGATTTCCTTAAATAACTCTCTGAGTTTGGCTTTTCTTTTATGATAAAAGTCGAATTCGACAAATCTAGAATTGGTGCTATGGATACAGCGACCTATAGGTTTGTTATAAGTTTGTTATCAAGAAGAACACCAAGATCATTAATATAAAGGGTACGAACTATGTTTTCATTGCCTAATTTATAAGTAAAAAAGAAAGGATTAGTTTTCCTAATAAAAGTTATATATTTGGTCTTAGATTTATTAATAGACATTCCATTTTCAAAAGACCATTGTATCATTTTGTAGCTCTATACAATCTGCAATTGATTTGATAATTTTAAATAATTTTACATCATCAGCAAAGAGTAAATAACTAGACGAGTTCAAATATTTACCAATGTCATCAATAAACACATTAAAAACAAGAGGACCTAAGTTAGAACCCTGTGGTATGCCACAGGGTGCTAAAAATATATTTGAGGTTTGTGAATCAATTTTAATAGTGAATGATCTTTCATGCAAATAACTGCTGAACCATTTTTTATAAGAGTGAGAAAGTCCAAAATTCCCAAGTTTAAAAATAATAATAATACTATGCTAACATAAGCCAAATGCCTTACTTTGGTCAAATTAAATAGCATCAACTTGGCCTTGGGTAGAGACTTGAGGGGCAACATTCCCAAAAAATTCAACTAAATTAGTGACAGTAGATTTATTTTTTAAAAGCCATGTTGATTATCTGAAAATTTATTTTTAAGTTGGTGAAAATATGCTCATGTATGATTTTCTCTAATACTTTGGAGAAAGTGTTTAAGAGGGGAATTGGTCTTTAATTACAAGTTTTTATTTTTGCCCCTTTTTTATAAATAGGTATGACTACAGATTGTTTCCATGTAAGAGGAAAAGTTTCATTTGACAGGCTAGTGTTAAAGATATTGGCTAACAAAGGGCTAAAAATGCTGGCACAGCCTTTAACAATAAACCTTGGAATTCCATCTGTCCCGGAACATCTAGAATAATAATAATACATGGTTCCCCAACCTCAGTTGACAAATATCTGCCACCGTCAGCAGTAGCCGCCCAGAAATATCTAGCAGAAAAACCCTGGTGGCATAATCTGATTAGCGTTTTCAATAGTTCTCTTCTAGATCTCACTATGAAGGTAAAACTTGCAATTGAAGATGGATCCATTTTCAATCTTTCATGGCTGTCGCAAAGGCTTTTTTTTTTACGTCGAAGCGCAACCGATCGCAAGCAACGTAAGACTTCCGCTATAAATTACGTTAGGAGGGATAAGCACAAATATCCAATACAATTTGAAACTTTCACTCCATTACATCTTTTATATATCCGGGTTATTATTTCGACAAGACATTTATGTCTCGATATTATCTGTCTGAAACAAATCTATATAGTCTGGAAAGTATTGTAGAGGAAGGCAGGAGGAACATAGTTACTTCACGTTTCAAAACCATAATAAACTGAGATATATTCCATTCACGGTAGGAATTACTCTCTGAAAGGTCTTTTTTCCTACCAATATCTTACTATATAGTAGATTTATGGTAGGGGAAAAGGCCTTTCAGAAGTCAATTCCTACGGTGAATGGAATAAAACTATGAGCTTTATTTACTATCCACTATCCTATATCAATTAACATAGGTAACTTAAATAAACGTTAATTTGTATCTAATAGACACAAAATGTATAATATTTAAAAACCTCTGCAGAACAAATTATTGGTATAAGAAACATTGACAACAATAATAACCATGTAGGCCAGTAAACTATCTAAAGTGTATAAGATTATTGAATTAAATAACTATTCAAAATAAATGTTTTTTATTAAAATTGCTAAAAAAAACTATATTAGGGTATAAAGATTTTATTTTTTACTAGTACTTAGTAATATTTGTGTTATTAGTTACCTCCCTCGTCCCCCCCAATGCCCCATCGTGTTTCACTACCCGTACGGGCTTGACGTATTTTAATCACGAAATGAAGAAGGGAAAACATAGGAGACGTGTATCCGCTTTCGCCTGGAAGGAGAGGGAGAAACAATTTTGTAAAAAAAAAAACTCTGTTCACCTAGGATAGTATTCGAACCCTAACGTTCTCATCAATGACGAACATAGATGAGCCTGACATGCGTGAGTATTAGTTGATATTTAATATTCACGTTATTATTATTATTATTATTATTATTATTATTATTATTATTATTATTAGCACCGCGTCTTACTACCCGTTCGGGCTATACGCACTTACGCTAATGTGTAATGGTAGGGTGATTGTGAGATGAAATGGAGGACCTACAGTTTAACGTGGGATCCGAACCACGGTGGAGGCCTGGCATTCCCCACATTCACAAGATATCTTGTCAGAGGTGAAGGAAGGGTTTGGTAATCAGATAAATCTTTGCCGGGACCGAGGATTGAACCCCGGACACTTTATAAACTAACTTAAACATTGTGTAAGAAGGGCCTTATAGAAAATACAAACTTTTTGTGTGGTCAAAATTGAAAACATTTTACCATATAATTAATATTATTTCATTGGTAATAATAATATCCAATAAAAGTGAGAGCCTAAGATCACATGACTTGTATGAACACGTGAAAGAGGATGTAGTAACCTTTCTAGTTGTCAGATAAGACCCTTACTCCAAAAATTGAACTGTTAGTGCTAAATACCTAACTCAATCGTAAAGGGTCAAGTATACCACAATTTTCTTACAAATGTGTTGACAGCTTGTAAAAGTTACTAGATCTACTTTCACGTAATCATGCGATCGTCTTTTTTTATATATATAGTTAATATCAATACTGGTAGAATAATACTAATACTATGGTAAAAGTGTGAACCTCGCTGGTCTTTGGGTAAAGTGCTCGGCCTCGGGACCCGATGTACGTGTGTTCAAGCCCAGCCCAGGACGACGTACTTTTACAAAGCAATGTAAATACGCAGCACAATTTCCTATGGAGGAGAAGTAAATCCGTCAGTACCATGCCGATTTTAGTATGTAAAAGACCCCTTGAAGGTAGGTGAAAATATCTTTTCCAGCAAAATTGGTAGGCTCTTTCTCACTCCCTCTTAGAAATCCATTGTGGAAAGCAACGGAAAACCAACGCACTAGGACATAAGCTTTCTCTCAGATAGCGCGGGCATTACTAACCAGTTGAAGGGCTTAGTGCCTTCTCCGCTCAGGGTGGATGGGAAGGACTTCAGGACCAATCTTTGGGTTGATCACTCATTATTATTATTATTATTATTATTATTATTATTATTATTATTATTATTATTATTATTATTATTATTAAATAGTAAAATGTTATCAATGTAGAGATCAAAGAAAACAATTCTAAAGGGTTCTCCAAATGTTTGTCTATAAAATATAAAAATAAATGTGTAGATATATTAAGAGTACAAAGAACGGACGCATACACACCACCGGGACTGGAACCAATACCTGGAAACTGTCTCAACCACTCAGCCAAAGGGCCTATGGATCGGGAACTGGGCCGTGTCCTCGGTAGGTTCTTGAAGACGTGACCCGTAAGGGTCGAGGCTAGTGTTAATAGAGCATGGCTAGTGTGGGTTGGTCCTGTCCGCCCACTTACACCGTGCGCGAGTTAGGCAACACGCTTCACAAAGGGGGGCGTGTCCCGCTGTCTCTTGCTTTTCTGTCGGGAGCTGAAGAAAGGGCGAGTTTTGAGTGGAGAGAAATAATAATATTATTATTAGCACCGCGTCTTACTACCCGTTCGGGTTATACGCAGTTACGCTAATGTGTAATAGTAGGGTGATTGTGAGATGAAATGGAGGTCCTACAGTTAAACGTGGGATCCGAGCTACACATTCACAAGTTGTGATTAATACACGTCTTGTCAGAGGTGAAGGAAAGTTTTGGAGAGAAATACTTTTGTCTTTACGGACCTCTTCTCATCCTCCTTTTAATTTATTTATCTAGCAGTTTGAAGGTCGAGGGTCATAGTAACAACTGCTATTATTATCCATCTATAAAACATAGGATATTGTATTATCTTTATCAATAAATGTGGTGCTCATGTGTCATCGTAACAACTGCTATTATTATTCTGTTAAAAAACATTAGATCTCTCATTATCTTTGTCGGTAAATTTGTCGGTCAGGTGTCATTGTAAAACAACTACATTAGATCTCTTATTATATTTATCAATAAATTTGGCGGTCAGTTGTCATCGTAAAACAGCTACATTAGATATCTTATTATATTTATCAATAAATTTGGCGGTCAGTTGTCATCGTAAAACAGCTACATTAGATCTCTTATTATATTTATCAATAAATTTTGTGGTCAGTTATCATCGTAAAACAGGTACATTAAATCTCTTATTATATTTATCAATAAATTTGGCGGTCAGTTGTCATCGTAAAACAGATATTATTATCCTTTTACAAAATAGTAGACCCCTTATTATCTTTATCAGTAAATGTGGTGGTCATTTGTCATCGTAACAGCTGCTATTATTATATTTTATTTAAAAAAATAGATATATTCTTGCCTTATCAAACATTGTGGCACAATCTCGCGATTGAACCTTGGTGTTTAAAAGAGTTCTGCATTTTTCGTGACATCATCATCATCCATTGATGTCTCTGTCCAACCTTTTCTAAAGGGATTGACAGGTTGATTGAACAAACGGTGTATTGATTTCCTTTTCTTTTTACTCTCGTCTTCTTCCCCTCCCTCTTTATTCCTGCCTATATGATGTGAATAGCGTCAAGATCTCCTCCTTATTGCAAGTAAGTGGGTGTCAATACCAATACAATCTTTATTGACGTCTATCGCTGACGTTTTCAGGGGTGTTCATTGTTTGGACGGATCCATTACAGAGAATAGTTTTGTAAAGTCATTCTTATTTACGTATTTCTACCCGTCAGGTTTATACACATTTAATAACACTAATTTTGTATGAATGAGAAAGGTAAAATGTATAGGAAATGTACCCGCAATTTCGTGAAGGGTGGCAAAAACTATTTAGAGAAAACCACCCTTGGTGTATCCGGTAGGGATTCGAACCCCTGCCTCCCCGTCACAGGCAAACCTGACAAGATGAGCTTGATATTTTCCCACGGGTGTGGGTTGCAAAGTGCTCTTTTTTTTTGTTTATATATGCGTATTTTGTATTGTAATAAGGTGTCAGGCTCGCAATAGGCTGGATTACGGGAGAGGTGCACTAAGAATGATTTAACACGTTGGTTTTCCCACCCTCTTCCCAAGATATTTTGAGTTCACTTTATCTAAACTATCATCTAATACCTACCGTTAAATAGCTCATTTGTTAAAACATATTTACCATATACATGTAATGTGTTAAGAAGTTTAATTACTGATTATAAAGCGTAAGAGCAGCTTAGAAAATATGCACCCTCACTAGCGTGGGGAAAACACTATTTTAAAAATCACCCCAAGCTTACCTGGTCAGATTATAAACCCCTAACTTCCCCGTCAACCGACTGCAAAGGTGAGTATATCGAGTTAAACCACTAAGACAACGCTTATTATAGCATTTCATTATTTGGTCCCAGCTGATTGAATTTGGAGTAGTGATCTGTACCCTTGTTTCCGACCGTTAAAACTTAGTTCGAATCTCACCCGGATGCACTGGAAAGTTTCCACATTTCTTTTCTCGTTATTTTCTAGCGAATGCTAATGAAATTCCTCTTGACTATACTCACTATTTCTCACTTAAATTAGGTCAATAAAAAACCCTTTATGAAACAAACCAATTACATTATTATTATTATTATTATTAGCACCGCGTCTTACTACCCGTTCGGGTTATACGCACTTACGCTAATGTGTAATGGTAGGGTGATTGTGAGATGAAATGGAGGACCTACAGTTTAACGTGGGATCCGAACCACGGTGGAGGCCTGGCATTCCCCACATTCACAAGATGTCTTGTCAGAGGTGAAGGAAGGGTTTGGTAATCAGATAAATCTGTGCCGGGACCGAGGATTGAACCCCGGCCGTCAGCAAAGAAGTCTGACACTTTACCCCTAGACCGCCAGGTCACCTGAAACCAATTAAAAATATTTTAGTTGGTTTTTTCTTCTGTCTGTCTCCTGTTGGTTGGATGACGTTGCACAATGAGTGAAACTCGTTTAAACGTAAAGATTTCCTAATTGGGTGTGTTTGAGGGGTTATTTTCTGGTAATTGGATAGACGGACTACTTTCATAAGTGACAAAATAATCGTCTGGTAACTAGATTTTGTCTATCTAGATCTACCTGGGATAAAGTGACCCTAGACTTACAAACTAACCTACTCTAGGACATTACGTCTTTACTTAGCGACCAGATTTATGAGAGGATTCTGTTAGAAAGGACCTTTTAGAAAACACAATCATATTGTTTTGCGGTAATCATTAATAACACTGTTTTTTATTTTGTATGTTATCATAGGTTTTGATATTATCTTCTTCTAAATTAATAAAATGAAGAGTTTGTTTGACTCTCATGAGCATTGTGTGACATCTACCAAACGCAGAGGTCTGAATTTTTTTTTAATTGTAGCCCATTTGCACGAACATGTGCACCTCAAAGACGAAATTTTAAAATTTTGAATAGCTTTTTTTTAATTAATAAAAATCCTGGTTGGCATCAAAGAAATATAAAATAAAAAAGTTTTTATGTATGTCATGAACAGTGTACGATATATATATATATCACAGGAAATATTAAAAAGTACTAGCCCCTGAGCATGAACATGTGCACCTCGAGGTCGAAATCTTAAAACTTAAAAGTTACACTTAACGTACAATCACTAAACAAAAAGATGTATCCTAGAAGACGCCGGGTACTTACACTAATCGATATTAAACGTACAATCACTAAACAAAAAGATGTATCCCAGAAGACGCCGGGTACTTACACTAATCGATATTAAGTTGTATTATATTACCCACTTCTGTGGCCGCATTGTCTAGAGCGTTACTCTCGCAATGGACTCGATTGCCGAAGACGGGTAGATCGGGGTTCGATCCCAGATGGGTGTACTGAGGGTGGTTTTTTTTTTCTAAATGATCCACTCTCCCCAATTGGGGGTAAACTTCCCCTAAATTCAACCTATTATACACTAATTTGAGAGCAAGTCGACGCCGTATTCACTTAGTAAATATCTTTGTCGATCTCGGCTGGAATTGAACCGGGATCCCCCGTGTACCTGTGTCATTTAGCCACGGGGAAGCATCGAATGTGTGTCTCGTCCATCAAAATATCAGCCACGTACTCTTTTCTCTCGCTCGTAACACTTGTGACAAAATACCACAGAGGACTTTCTAATTGGCGCGGCGATGTGTTGTACCTTGATTATATCGACCAACCGTTTGGAACTAAATGGCATGCGGTCCCTGAAATGTTTCCGTTCTCATAGTCGGTTCACGCTAGCTCTGGCCTTTTTTTTCCCCCGAGGGTTGAAAAGTTAAAAAAAAACAGTTCCGCCAAGTGTCATCAAGGTTGAGTTTTTGACACTCGATCAGCTGTGATGGAAGTGTTGTTATTTGTGTCCATCTTACTACCCATCCGGGCTATACTTATATTTATGTTTATTATATTTATTATTATTATTATTATTATTATTATTATTATTATTATTATTATTATTAGGTATTGTGTCTTATGACAGGTCCATTCCTGTTTTCGGTCAACTTAGACCGCCAATGCGCCCTGCCCTGTCCTCTGCCTCCTCCTTCAGCTCCCAGGATTTTCTTCTTTACTTCAAGTCATCTAGTATTTGAATCTTCCTCCTTCCTAAGCTTCTCTTTCCCTCAACCTTTCCTTCTATGACGTCGTGCAGAAGACAATTCCTCCTAAAGGTGTGTCCGATCTAGTTTACTTTGCACCGAATCATTTGACACACCATAATTTAATATCAGTCAGACACCTTAGCTCAGTCGGTAACATATCTACCTACTGATACAAAGATCCTGGGTTTGATTCTTTACATGGCTGAAAATTGATAATCGGTGAAATATGGGTTTACTCTTTCACATCGATAAATTAACGGGTGGGGACTGGATGTTATGCCTTTCCTAGTCGTAGGCTAGGTTATAAGGCTAAAAACAGTCATTGATGTAAAAATTATTTAATACCAGATGTTTGGAATAATTACTGTAGCAATAACCCATAAAACATACCTAGTAAACAGGTCGAGAGATTGAGTGTAGTACACAAACAATTTATTGGAATCACTTGACTGTAGCTCGGAACAGGGTCAAATGGGACATATGTTTATATTAACTATTTTACCGTTGTTTTTGTTTCTCCTGTCCACCTATGAAGTGGGTCACGGTACACCCTATATACTTTTATATAATTTGACCCAAAAAAATTAAAGTTGAAATTATCAAATAATAGTTTCCATTCGGGAAATAATTTTCACCATCGTTCCTTTAATTCGTTATTCATTTCATTAATATCCTTATGGATAATTAATTATGTTGGACGAGTCACACACTATTGTGAAGTAATCTTGATGTACGTAATAGTAATGTAATATGCTTTGCAGTACAGTTAATTATGTNACCCCCCCACACACACACACACGACCTCTATTCCGATCCTCCGCCAATCTTTTCTCTACTGTGGCATTCGACATCGTCAGTTTCTATCTAGTTCGATTTGGGTCCAGTTTACAACTTTTAGGCACTTAACGGGAATCGGACAATTTAGGACCCGCTTTCTCCGTGAATACCAGTTTACACATGGTTCAATTATTGAGTTCTCTATTTACTTATTTAAAGAAAGAACCGGTCCTAATTCGATTGGACAAATGGAAGTTCGTTCTGGAAGGCCTTATTTCATACAAGAACCCTACGATATAGTAGTATTTTGGTAGGATAAAAGGCCTTCGATAACGGGCTATATTTAAAGGGCTTGTACCCGAATTTGCGTGGAGAAAAGAGTGTAAAACCACCCACAGTACACCTCACCAAGTTTCGAACCTCAATCTCTCCGTCATCTGCAGTCTAGTCTACTGAGAGAATAACACGTTAGACCAGGGGTCTCCAAACCTTTTGCTATGCGGGCCACATAATATATTTTACACGTTTTTGCGGGCCAATTTAACGTTCACCTGTTCTTCAAGTAGCATTATTTTTTGCCCTGAATGTCTTGACGTGTGCATATAGATTATAATTTATTTCAACATACAAATTTAGATTCAAGTCATATTGCCAGTCACGTCTGTAAAAAAAATTTTACTTTCCAAGGCCAGTTAGTGTTTGATAAAAGTGATTGACGTTGATTCTTCTCTGTGAGATACGAATCAATTTATAGTATTTAATTATATTTATAATAATTATTTGTCAATATTTTTTTTTTAATTAGATAACATCTTGTGGGACTTTACTTTTATAACCCTCTGCCGGGAGACTTGGAACCACCTAAATGTCGTTACAGTCAAGCCGTTTTATTGTCGGTATAAGGAATGGCGCCTGAGACTGAAAATGGAGACCCCTGCGTTAGACCATGTGACCACTGATCTACTACTTAGCTTATGGAAGTAAATGTGCACTGCAGGAAGTGCTGAGGCAAGTTATTGGAAGTAGTGTTGACTATTGATAGCCCTGGATATCCAAAAATCTCCTTTTATTTTGACTCATGTTTCTACTTCCCGTCCATAGACATCGCTCAAGCTGGAAAAATTGATAATTTTGCTAAGTTCTTGAATAAAAATAGTATTTACATGATGCTAAGACGGTCACTGGGCGAGTAATTCAGGGTTCACTATAAACCAAATACCAAGCACAATTAACCTCTTTTTTTTTCGTTATTCCAATCCAAAGATAATTATTGCCCCATTATCATTCAGGATTAGAGGCGTGTCAATACAATGAGACCATTGCAACCTTAAACACTAATACAAACTTAGAAAAAATATAGGGGAGATCAGTTAATTGAGAGGGCACGGCTGCGTGAGTGTGATGGAGAAAAAATAAAATGGTGAGTGAGATTACACCAGATTAATGCCAAAAGCCCTCGCCTCGTACACATCGAATCTCTCTCCAAAAAAGGATTTGCCGTGTAATTAGATTTTCAAATAGTTTGAAGTGGACTTGGCCTGATTCAACTTTTTTTCATTTTTTTATTTGTTTGAGGTATTTAACGTGCACATTATGAACTGACTGATTATATCAGCACACGGCCCTATTCAACTTAAACTATCACAAACTACCTGTCAATCATATGAAATTTAGGGCCAGTTTCATAGTCAAATTTCCTATGCGAGAACGGCCCATTCCATTTCTGGTTTAGGTAGGTGTCGTCATGAACTTAGTGTAGCGCCGCACTTGAGGCGTACTAAATTTGACTATGAAACTGGCCCTATGAGTTTTTTTTATACTAATACTGTAATGTCAGGTCAGGAACCTCTTTAATATCGTTGGCCTTATGGTTGTTGTTTTTTTTAATGCTGGTGGGCTGGAATTTAAAAAAAGTTCTAGCATCAAATTTCAACTTTATATTTCTAATGAACAAGATCGTTGGTTTGCTCAAAGTTTTGAGAGTGATTCAGTCAATCAGTGGTCCTTAGGTTACCGACCACTGCTATAATACATTGCGTGATCTCATTATATTCTTTTCTTCTTCTCTTATGTTTTTATTTTTTACAATAATAATGACCTATTTATTGTAAAACTTCACTTGTAGCTTTATGAAACATTGTTTTCTAATTTCAAGCTACATGTAAATTCTTTTTTATATTGTAGACATGTATTATTATTATTACCACGTCTTACTACCCGTTCGGGTTATACGCACCTACGCTAATGTGTAATGGTAGGGTGATTGTGAGATGAAATGGAGGACCTACAGTTTAACGTGGAATCCGAACCACGGTGGAGGCCTGGCATTCCCCACATTCACAAGATGTCTTGTCAGAGGTGAAGGAGGGGTTTAGTAATCAGATAAATCTGTGCCGGGACCGAGGATTGAACCCCGGACCACCCCTAGACCGCCAGGTCACCTCGCAGCATCGGGTATAGCCCGAACGGTTAGTAAAAACATGGTAATCAGCCCTGTGGTGTAGCCTAGAGGTCCCGGATTTGATTCCCGGCTGATACCTTGTATATCCTCTCCTTAAGGGGAATGATCCCAACAAACACCAGGGCTTCTTGGTTAGTTAGGTTTAAGTTGGGTTGAGACTCATACCAACTACACAACTTCATAATAACTATTATCACAACATTGTTGGTACTACGTGTAAGATAACCATCATAAGTCTACCCAGACAACGCTCTGTGCCACCAGAGCGGCTAATAAATAGTCGGCACTTAGGGTGACCATACCTGGATGTCATGTCCTTCCCGGTCATATATGACCTACGATAAAAAAAAAAGATAAGTTAAACGTTGTGCTTAAAATAAATAGTAAAATAAAACTGCATTAAGAAAATAGTGGTAGCCCTGTGGACAATCATAGCGAATCAGTTTGTGATCACATGGATTATTAACTTTATATACTTATGTTTGTGAAGTACATGAAAACACCCGCCTCGGTGGCGTAGTTGGCTAACGCGCGTGTTGTGTTGAGCTCGACTGCTGAGGACGGGGAGATCGAGGTTCGAATCTCGGTCGGGTGAACTGGGGGTGTTCCTAAATGGTTTTCCACTCTCCCTCCACGCAAATGCGGGTTCACTTCCTCTCGTTCAACCTTCCCAATTCCCAATCCATTAGAGTAATTAGTACTTAAAGCGTATAACCCGAACGGGTAGTAAGACGCGGTGCTAAATAATATTATACATGAAAACATGAGACTATAGTTGGTAACTTCACACCTGGCAGAAAAGGGCCCAAGTTACCTTGAACCAACTATACCATGTTAGCTCTAATCCGGAAAGATCACTTGTGTTTTAAATTCAGGTCCTTCCCTTCTCTTTGACGACGTGGATGATTAGTTTTTTTGGTCGTGGCTTCACCACGTACATTTATGTTAATTTGTTATACCTCCAACTGACCTTTTTTTTTTAAAAAAAAAGTCGGAATCGTTATAAGTGTAGTAAATCGATATTTATCGCGTAATAAATCCTTTGCAAATGGTTGATCTCTGATGCCTTTTATTTAAAGCGTGTCTAGAATTCAAAGTAGTTTCCTGGATAGATTGATTACTGATTAGCCCTCACGAATAAGAGATTGATTTAAATATAAAATGTCAAATTATTAATTTATTTTCCTAAAATAAAATTAGTCTTTATGGGGGATACAAACTCCACGCCACGTGTATATTTTAATGTAATTGATACTTGTAACTCTTCTTTTATGATTTTTAAAACCAGTTGCTTTATATTCTTACTTTCTCACAATACTTGGAGGGAGAAAATGTTGTCATCGTAAAAAAAAATGCACTCGAGATTTTTTTTTTAATTGAAGTTGACGTTTCATGACCATCTGAACCAGAAAAAGTGATGTTTGGAATGTCGTCCGTTGGTCTGTCTATCTGTCTGTGTGTCTGAATCTCTTCTTAGAGACGAAACCATTTTACTGATTGGACTAAAACGTGGTGTTTAGGGTTTTTAAAGGGTTTTTCAATTACTTTTTTTGGATTAAAATATCTAGCCCTAAAATTATGGGTAGTTTGTTTAGAGTGAAAGAAGAAGAAAAAAATTGATTTTCTCTAAATTGGCTCTATCTATTTCGATTAAACTTCGTATCCAAGCATTGTTTAACATTACAAACAAGATGGTAACACTCATTTCCCCGTGAAAATGGCTCTGAGAGTATATTACATAAGCGGAAATTTCCAATTTTTTTCATGTCTTCTTAACTCTTTGAGATACGAAATTATAGCAAACACATTGGACTATTTAAAAAAAAGGTTTATATCTAAAATGTAGTTTTATAAAACCAATACTTTCCTAGTTATAAGAATATATATATATATATATATATATATATATATATAAGGTCTTTGAAATGGAAAATTGATTGTTATGCTCTTTGGTGGACAAATATATTCTTATTTTCTTAATGTTTCTTTTACAGTGTATATTATTTAATTTATGCTCTTAAACAAATGTGTTTTTTTTATTCCTGCAACAATGTATATAATTTTGTTTCACATATCGTAGTAATATTTTAAATACAGCTCCAACAATTTGGTTCAAAATCGATATCGGGTTACTATTTTACATGATAAACAATACATGTTTATCTTTCAAAAATAGAATAATTTAATGCTACCTAGCTTACTTCTGGCAGATTTTAGAAAATTTGAAATATTTTAAAAATAGCATTTTAATATTCATTTAATAATTGGTACCTTGGCATTCGTTTTCATGTTAGTTGAAATTTTTTTAAATATAAATAATATGGGTGGTAGTTTATATATAACTAATATTTGAAAGTTTGATTATTTTTTAAAACGGTTCCAGCTATTTTGTTTGAAATTTATATTTAAAAAGTGTTTATTGTGATTAACAATACGATATATCGGGTTTTTTCTAAGAAAAAAATATTAGTTTACTAAAAATATATTTTTTGAAAATTTGTTTCTAAGCTATAATTTCCTAAAGCAGAAAGTGTGTACAATTGTGTCGTACCATTTTTTAATTATTATTTAGGGAAAATCATCCTCACTACACCGAGATTCGAACCCAAATACCCCCGTTATCGTCAGACCATTCTATTGTGTGAGTGAAACCTTAGACCATTTGGGCACTTAAGCGGGCAATCGCATTTTATTACCTGTCCGTTGATGTCCGTATATGTATACGAATGGGATACTGATGAGAATGGTAGATTATGAGAGGAGCTCTATCCACATTTGCGCGGATAAAAATCAGAAACCGCATTTGGAGAATGGGGGGGGGGGTAACTCAAAACACCCGTCTAGAGTTCAAACCCAGACTTATCTCGCCACCATAAAACCACACAATATGAGAATGATGCCTTTCTGTCCACGTGTCTATTGGTGTAGTATAACAAAGTAATCTTTACTACTCAATCGATTGGTGCATGTGTAAAAGTGATTGACGTGGGTGGTGTGGTTAGCTCAGCCATTTCGTCACGCTCACGCATCCATCGTGCTACATGTCGTAATTACACACGCAACACAATGTTTTCCGTTGTCATTTATTATTGGAAACTAGTCTTTAGGTCTGCCAACGCTAATCTGATTATTAACCAACCTAACATAACCTAACCTTCAATTCAGGCGTGTCAAATTCGTTTGGTAATGAAGGACACACTCAAAATGAAAATATCTGAATTTAAAAAATGTATGTGTATATATACACACCTATATTCGCACCTTCTAAAGTGAAAGAATATTTCACTTTGGAAATATTATTACAAAAAGAAAATTAATATTACATTTGATTTTAAGAAAAACCCTGCTTGTTTGTTTTTTACCAGAAATATGAACCCTTTTATGTGCGACTATGTTTTGAGACTTTAGTGTTGACGTCGCTTTCATACTTGATAACAAATGCGTGTTCGTAAGTTCTGCGTGACTTCTTGGTAGATTGTTTCTTTTCATGATATAAATGTGTGAAACACTTGTTTTCTGTGTGCCAATCATTACACAAATTTGGTTTGCAATTTTAAATATGATTGGTAATTGGTGCGTAAAGAATATATTCAGTGCGCGAACCTCACTTAATAGGTTTCCTCAAATCTTAACCAATTTCCAAATGTAGCTCTTTGTTTATTGTGAACTTTTCCCTAAAAAATTGTTATGAATACTAAATCATCTTTTTTCTTGCTTTCTAAACTACTACATATTATTTAGCTACTAGATTTGTTATAATCACCTGTATTGTAAACTTGATGTATTTATTAGGTTTGCCCTTCCTTCACCTCTGACAAGACATCTTGTGAATGTGGGGAATGCCAGGCCTCCACCGTGGTTTCGGATTCCACGTTAAACTGTAGGTCCTCCATTTCATGTCACAATCACCCTACCATTACACATTAGCGTAAGTACGTATAACCCGAACGGGTAGTAAGACGCGGCGCTAATAATAATAATATCCTAATTCCGGATTTGTTAGGTTCTGTCCCGTGGTGTATAGTACGTTAAGTGCATCTATTATAGGTCATTTAGGGTGGTATTTCCCTAAATGTGGTCTGCAGAATCCCAGGAAATTTAGCGATAATAGTGTTAACAGTGCTATCTTTTTATGTCAAACACTACCAAGATACCCATGTGTAACCAAATCGTTAGAGCTAGTTTTAGAATATTTAAAGTTCTTGAAAAATCAATCTTCACTTAACTATCCATAAATGAGTTTTACCCCAAAAACAAGTAAACAGTGTTATTTGTTATGTCAAACACTCCTAAAATACCGATTTGGAACCAAATCTTTCTAGCTATTTGTAAAATATTTCGAGTTTTTGAAAAATCAGTCATCTGTTAACTACCCTTTAACGAATTGTTGACCCAAAACAAATTCTATGGTGCTATTTGTCATGTCAAACAAATCCTAAATATCATGTTTGAACAAAATCCATCGAACCATTTTGAATCCGTGATCAGGGATAGACAGAGAATATTGTAAAATCCACTTGTTAAAGTTCGTGTTAACATAAATCGTAACATTTGTCATTAACTCGAGATCGATTTTTTTTATCCCGATCACAATACTTTCGTTTGATATGAGAAAGTAAAATTATTACTAAAACAAACATATATATATATATATATATATATATATATATATATATAT
>CABFVX010001558.1:0-22300 GCA_902151425.1 Timema shepardi | reverse complement strand
CTTTTTTTTTTGTAATTTGAAAGTTTTTACTCGTTCTCAGTTTCGTTTCTCTTTCTCTCTCTTTTTTAACATAATTAAAATTGGTATTGTAAACAGTTATCAGAATAATTGTCTTAAGTAATTGCGTCACGTTTTAAAAATAGATAAATATCTCCAAAAGTAAAATAATTGGTTGTGGTATGTTGTGTACAAATCATTATGAGGAATAAAAATAAAAGTGTTATATTATGTGGTAAGTAGTTGTGTTGGCGGATGAATGGAAACCAGTAATAACTGACTGTTCCCTCCTGAGTGTCCGATGACGCAACTGTGTTTTGGTCTCCTGCCTGTAGGCGCGCCCCTTGCTGTCCATCTATCCTATCGCTGCGCTGATTCTCGTCTGTTCTCAAATTATAACTGGTTTCACTTCCTGGCTCCTGCGTAACGTTTTGACTTCAAAAAGACTGGGTTCGATACCTGTGGGTTGCGATGTTGCGTTAAATACAGTAGCTCCACGGCTTCTTTGGTGTTGACTGACAGCTCACAGATACCTTCTAACATTATTATTATTAGCACCGCGTCTTACTACCCGTTCGGGTTATACGCACTTACGCTAATGTGTAATGGTAGGGTGATTGTGAGATGAAATGAAGGACCTACAGTTTAACGTGGAATCCGAACCACGGTGTAGACCTGGCATTCCTCACATTCACAAGATGTCTTGTCAGAGGTGAAGGAAGGGTTTGGTAATCATATTACCTTCTAACAGTCAATATTTAGATTAATACCTAAATTTTGACCGTCAGAAGTGACAGCTGCTAAATACATGTTTTTGCAGATCATATGGCTCGGCGTAGGGATACATAATTTGGTCTGGTAGCTTTTCAAAGCCGTCGGCTGTCAGCTGTGAGCTGTCAGTCAGCACCAAAGAAGTCATGGGGCTAATGTAAATACCCTTTCCCCGCGAATGCTGGTCTAGTTCCTCTAAGCTAACCTTCATAATATGCCTTGCCACAAAATAGTGATTCTGAGATATTAATATATGTTAAAAAAAACTCAAAATCTTAAAGTTTTCTTTAGTTCTTATTTGAAACAAACTTTGAAATAGGACGCGAGAACAGGCCAGTGTTTTTTGCAGTTTTTATACCAAAACTTTTTTTTTGCCAGAATAGATAAAATATTGCTCCAGTAGAAACATAATTTAATTTTCTTTACATGTTGATATCAATAGTTGATGAATACCTGTAATGAACATATTGGTATAAGATGTGAAACTTTTTAAATTAAGAAAAAATGTTGTCATTAAATTCTAGAACATCCTTGACAGTTAATCAACAAATGTTGATATCACTATGTGTAGAAAATTAAACTCTCTCTCTCTCTCTTGACTGGAGAAATATTTTATTTATTTTGACTGAAAAATATTTTGCTATAAAATCAGCATACCCTACGTCCCCACCTTAACGTGCATTCTCTTATTCTTAATCCATTGATTAAATCTTCACACTACTTATAAACTAACTTCAATCTAAAACAAACACAGCACCCAGCCGTTAATTAGGGAGGTTAGACTTGTAAACGTACTTTTGTTTGCGTGGAGATAAATTGGGAAGTCTTACCGAGTCCAGACGAGAAAAAAAATCTTCAGTATTCCCGGTCAAAATTCGAAACCCGACCTCGTCATCGTAGGTAAAACGACTGATTTCCCTTGCCCGCTTGCCCACCAATGCGAGTTATTTTTTTGTTAGTTTTATTATCTCTATATTTTGATAAAACTAGATAGATTAAATATATTTGTATTTTAATAACGTGTCATGAAAACATAATTCTACGAAATAAAATTATTCGTAAATTTTCATAGCTAAATAACTGCGGTCATATCACTAAATATCTGTATAGTAATTTATTCGTTTTTCAATTAGATCTTTAGTGCATATATATTGTTTTAACTAATTGACAACCTCGCTGATCATTCTTTCACATTCTGCCCTCGATAATGAGATGAACTTCTGAAAATACTCTTCTGTGGTCGAATGATTCAAAAGCTTCACTCTCACAATAGAGTGGACTTATTGTATTAGGGATATTGGGGTTCGAATCTTGGTTGAATGTACTGTATGTTTATTTCCTAAATAGTATTTCACTCTCCCTCCCTGAAAATTCGGCTACACTATTTCAAAATTCAACCTTTCTTTACCCCAACACATTAGTGTAATTACATAATTGGGTAGTAAGACGTGAGGGTAAATAGGGACAAAGGACCCTTGGATAAGTGAGCCCACCGACTAAACCACGGCATAGAAATTTTAAAGAGAGAAAGTGATTAAACCTCTTAGAATAACGTGGTGAGCTAATTTACCACATGTATCGATTTGGGAGTCAACTTTCTACTCGCCTGTTAAAATCACGAGAGTTTTAGATGAGTTTGGGCGAGTAATCTTACTTCTTCGTCGAGAACAAGTTTATGCGAATCACACTGGCATTGTAATCTTAATGTTGTATAAGAGTGGGGGTTCAGAAAAAAAAATGTTTAAGGGTCCTCGCTCGACTCCTTATCCAAAAACGGGTTACGGTTCTCTCACCCGACAGTTTTTTTGTTTTTTGTTTTAAGTTATCCCCAATAAAATATTTTAAATTGCCTTTTTTGAAAACTATATTTTTCTATAAGTTATTTGGCATGCATGCCCTCGGCGAATTTATGAAAATGTAATTCCTACAGATTATATACGCTATTTTAAGGGATCCTTTTCAAAATATGATTTGTATGTATATTTTTATTTAATTTTAAGTGTATACAAGACAACTGGCAGATCTCGACTGACAAGTCCATCTCGTGGCAATTTTTATTCGATCGCAAAAGAAAACAATATCATATTTGAGTCTTCTAAACTGGCAAATATATCAAGTACTTTCAAATAACATTCGAATGTAACCAAAATAACCTTAATTTGTCAGATGGTGTTATATGAAAATGAAATAGTTTAGTATGAAAATAAATATTTATTTCTTAAGTTTTCTAGATACTTGGGTATATGCTAAGTATTCCATGGTGTCAGCCCGCCCGCAAGCCGCCACTGTTAGCGATGATAGTACCATCATTTGCGGATAGAGGGTGCCATATGGTCAGCAGAACGAATCCTCCAACACGTTAATCTCAGTTTCCTAGACCGGATCCGCTTCTTCTTTATTCAAATAGCTACTCATTTGTCATCACGAGGTTGAGTTGACTCCGTTACAGACCCACTGATTCACAGAAAATCTGGAAGTGATGGGGTTCGAACCTAGGATCTCTGGATATGTTGCAAGAAACTCTTGAGGACTAGACCACAGAGGCGGTTAATATAAGATGTATAGACAAAAAACAAGTAAAGTATAAAAACTATGAATGATCGAAGGACTTTCAATAAGTTAATTTGGTGATCAAAGCCCGAAACAGTTATCGGCCCTGCTCTAGAAGCATAGGCCATCTTTCAACTTATTTTATTTTTTTATCGTCACGTTTTACTACTTGTTGAGGATATATGCCTATATGGTAAATAATCTAATAGGGTAGGGATGAGAAAGGAAGCATTTTCAGAGGTAATCTACCTGCTTTTGCATGAAAGTGGAGTGGGAAACTATTTATGAAAAAAAAAACTTCAATATACCCGAACAGGATATGAACCCCAAATTTCCCATAACCAACTTGTCAGTATAACACGGGATTGATGCCTTAAACAATTCGGCCACTGAATCAGGTTTTCAGTTTATTATTTGAGAAAATCAGAGATAAGTGAAATAAATCTAGAGGAATCAAATTTATTCCAAGGGGGGCAAGGGGAATCCCCGTCTCCTCCCCTTCCCGCTGGCGATGTGTGTGATTGTGTATAATATGACCGTGTATTCTGAAACTTCTTGTGTGAATCTACTCTAATTAGTTTAGTTACTGGGCGGTTTTGTGAAAGGAAGTATGATTTCACTTGGCCCTGGCTAATGTTGATTTCATCAGCATACTCTCGCGGGACAATTGTAATTAAAATGGCATTTTAAATTATATTAGTAGCATAACTAATTAACATTTGTAACAATCTCACAATGTGACCTGATGAAACAAAGCCTGGATTGTTAAAACATAAACTATTTTAGTCCTATTTATAAGAGTAAAATTGAATGTCAATATAAAAAAAAACTTTCAGAATCTGTGCAATTGTATTTTATTCACGAGCCTTAAATTTAATTAATTGTATTTATTTTTACTAAATATAACAAATATAACACATTGCAGTTTTTTAATCGTTTCGTGTAGAATCAAGGTTAATTTTTATGTTAATTTTTTTGAGGCAGTTAACCTGCACCTTATAAATCGACTGTTTATATCAGCATAAGACTTATACCCTAACTTAATCTAGAACATACACAACACCAAGTTCCCGGCCGTCAATTTATCACTGTTATAGGGAAACGGTGACCTGGCGGTCTAGGGGTAAGGTGTCAGACTTCTATGCTGGGGGCTGGGGTTCAATCCTCGGTCCCGATATAGATTTATCTGATTACCAAACCCTCCCTTCACCTCTGACAAGACATCTTGTGAATGTGGGGAATGCCAGGCCTCAACCGTGGTTCGGATCCCACGTTAAACTGTAGGTCCTCCATTTCATCTCACAATCGCCCTACCATTACACATTAGCGTAAGTGCTTATAACCCGAACGGGTAGTAAGGCACGGTGCTAATAATAATAATGATATTCAATATTTTTCTTTGTCATCTAGCCTTGATCCGAGGTTTATCATTGCTGCAGCTGAGGAATCGTGGCGGACTTTAGTCTAACGTCCAAACTATTATTATATAACTAAAAGGTAGTTTGATTGTGTAAGGGCATAGACACTTAAATAGGTTAGAATCCATTTTTTTGTGTATTTGTAGGTACTAGATAGAAAGCCTTCATCATTTACAAATAGGTAAACTCAGAAATGTAAAGTTAAAGGTGTGGCAAAAGAAATGTCTGCTATAATTTGTGAAAGGTAAGGAAGGGGAAAAAAAAAGGTGGAACTACAAATATTTGAGTTAATTAGATCAGCTGACAATGACACCTCCTGTTACATAATGAAGTGCGCCGTAAAAGGTTGGTGTGGATATAGCCTCATTTCTAAGCGCTGCCGCTTTATTTTATTTTTTATCAGAAGTAAATGCTTATTTCATTCGATCCCTACGTAAAGTGTATTTCATCACCAACAAAGCATTTCACAAAGTTGTAATAACCGAACTTCATTTATTTGACGTATTTAACACGGGCACTTTCCGAACCGACTGGTCATATCAGCACATGACTTATAAACTAACTTAAATCTAAAACAGACACAACACTCAGTCTCCGGTCTTTTATTTATCACTGTGAAAGATTAAACCCCACATTTCACCCGTGATAAATTCGTCGGCCATTGCAGGAATCGAAACCTGGACCTTTAGCTTTGTAGACAGATACGCTACTGACTGAGCTAAGGTGTCGAACCACGTAGGAAAAACTCTCCTTGGGGACTCAAACCCTGATAATCTAGTGTATTGCGAGAGTGACGTGCCTTAGACTGTGTGATCACAGATGTTAATTTCACCACTTTATTTTATTTTTTTAAAGAATACTTAAAGTAATACACCTTATGAGTGAGTATGCAAAAGCTATTAGGACAAAGAGAGATGACGTTTACAACTTTATTTAATATGAATTTAAACTTTAATTTATATTAATATTGAAGTAAAACACTTGTTTCATTAAAGTTATAATTGATGAACAAAGACTTTTCTGCTAATTAATTATGTTCTGAGTTAATTATTTACTCAGTCGTTAGAGAGTTTTAACACTTGAGCTTAGGGTCCTGATTTCACATCTCGTCGGGGATGAAATATGTATCTAATAATGGACTTACACAAGATTCATCAATTAATTGTGAAAAAGGTTTGGAAGCTTATGAATTAAAAATAAAAGTCGCTTTGTGAAGAACAACGCCCTTTGACATTTATTCGTTGTAACGCAAAATAAAAAACCCTAACCTTTTTACAAGATATACAAGTACATTGCTATAAATACAACGCGCTGATAAAGAAAAGTTCAAGTTTAAACTAGACACAAAATTAACTCACAATATTAGTTTGTTAATTTTGGAACTAAACATTTTTGTTTGTCAAAAGAACATACATAAACTACGAGTATAAAACTTGTTAAAAAGAAGAATGTGTTTGCTTTGTTTATATAGCTAATTGTAATTTATAGCATTCTAAAACTGTATTGCCAAATTTGTATTGTAAAATTTCCTTAGTAACGGTGATATAAATATTTCAGTTTTGTATAGTCATATTTACTTTATCTGAATTTGGTTATATTACTATTGGATAAGAAGATGTTTTTTGTATTAGAAATGAAAATATGGTTTTACTTGTTTACACAAATCTGAGTGGCCAGTTTGGTGTATTCTTAGTAATGAGGAAGGTTGAATTTCGAGACAGTGTATCCACATTTGCGTGGTAACAGGAAAAACCATATTGGTACATCTGACCGGGATTCGAACCCCGATCTCCCTATCATCGATAATCTAGCCCAACACGAGAGTGACACCTTAGGCCATGCGGCCATTGATGCAAGTTTGGTGAGTTTTTGTTAATGGAATAGTTCGATAAAACTATTAGGGAAATTGTCGGTGACCTGGCGGTCTAGGGGTAAGGTGTCAGACTTCTATGCTGGCGGCCGGGGTTCAATCCTCGGTCCCGGCAAAGATTTATCTGATTACCAAACCCTTCCTTCACCTCTGACAAGACATCTTGTGAATGTGAGGAATGCCAGGCCTCCACCGTGGTTCGGATTCCACGTTAAACTGTAGGTCCTTCGTTTCATCTCACAATCGCCCTACCATTACATATTGGCGTAAGTGTGTATAACCCGAACGGGTAGTAAGATGCGGTGCTAATAATAATAATAATAATAATAATAATAATAATAATAATAGGGAAATTATCGAATTAAAATTCAACTATAGGCCTATATTATCCACATCGGTGTCTGTGTGGTCAAACGCGTCACACTTGAATTATATTGGATTACCTGTGACGGGAAGGTCAAAGTTCGGATCTCTGTTGGAGTTAACGGGTGGTTTTCTCTAAATAATTTCCCACTCTCCGCGGAAATTAATCGTACCGTTCTCAACTCTACCCCAATAACCTGGATGGGTAGTAAGGCGTGATGTAACCTAATACCTGGATGGGTAGTAAAGCGTGATGTACCCTAAAACCTGGATGGGTAGTAAGTTGTGATGTACCCTAATAACCTGGACGGGTAGTGAGGCCTGATGTACCCTTATAACCTGGACAGGTAGTAAGGCGTGGTGCACACAAAATAAACCCTATATAATACGAAACATTGGGCATGGAGTTTAAATGTCAAACCCATATAGTCTTTTTTGCCGGTTAAATGGGAGGTCGGGGTTCGATTACAGACCGGGTGTACTAGGTTTGATTTTTCTCAAACAGTTTTCTAACTCTCCTTCCACTCAAATGCGAGTACCATTCCTCCAAATTCTACCTTGCTTACGTCCACTCTATTGGTGTAATTAAATGTGTATAACCCGGACAGATAGTAAATAAGGGTCTCTATGTATACAACTATTTATATTCCAGAATGTAAATATATCTAAATCTGGTTCGGGGGCTGCATGATCTAAGGTGTCACTACCGCATTAGATTAGATTGTCTTTGACAGGGAGATTGGGGTTCAAATCCCGCCTGGTGTACTCATGATGTTTTTTCTAAACTGTTTTCCACCCTGCAATTGTAAATGCGGTTACGCTTACTACGAATTCAACCTTCCTATCCTTAACTCATTAGCATAATTAGTACACACGCGTATAGCCTGAATAAATAGTAAGACGTGATGATTACACAAATTAAATATATATTTTTATAAGTGACATGTTGTATTGCTGATATTTTTTAGATTTACATTTAAAATACTATGTTGATAAAGTAATAAAGTAGATATATATTTTTTACATTTATTATTGTTTACAGCTTTTGGGCTGGGTCAGTTTTTTATTCAAGTCATTTATTTTCCACTGCCGGCTTGCTAGGGCTTTCGTAGCTTCATATGTCTTATCTAATTTAAGACTAGGACAGGCACAACATCAAGTCTCCGGCCTTTAATTTATTAAGTGAAAGGGTAAACCCATATATTCATCAACGATAAATTTTTGGCCCCAGCGGGAATCGAACCTGGATCCCTTAGTGCAGTAGAGAGAGAAACCACCGACTGAGCTATGGTGTCGGATGGATCAAATAGACATTTATTTTTTATTTTAAAAATATTATTAATTTATAAACTGAGAGATCACACATTTTCATGAGGTAAAATAATTAATTAATTAATTTAGTTAATGGTCCCCACTAACCAGTGACATTGAAATGCACTCATCAGTGTATAGACTTTTTTTTAATGCAACCTTATTGTTGTTTATTCATATTGGGGATCAGATTATAATATTAAATATTTTTCTATAACTAGATAATAATCTGGATTATCATCATATTTCTTTAGTTAAAAAAGATTACTTTCGCTTGCAAAAATGTCACCATCTCATTTGTCAACCAAACTTGCTTAGTCATTCTATGTTTTAAATCTTAACAAAATGAGATAAATTATTTTAAATTAAGTAATAAAACAATATAAGGGCAGGGTAGTAACTCCACTATTTTATCGATTTAAATTAAAGATGCCTGCATCTTTAGCTAAATAATATTAACTATAATAACCGAATACCTACAAAATTATTGCAAATAGCCACATAAACATGAGTTTAAAATTGTATGCTGAACTTGATAGGCCGTAAAGGTTTTATTTTAGAAACACTTCATGTCACTGCGTTATTCAACACACTTCTCTGAAGTCACTTTTCATTATGTTAATATAAATAGATATTAGAAATGGAACGTAGGCTCTCAACTAGCCCGCTAAAATAGACTGTTAAGGTGGGCCGGTAGGGGACGCGAGAAAAGGTAAATGTTTTCGCCGTTTTTATAGCAAAACCTTTTTATGGCCAACATAAATAAGATGTTACTTCAGTAGAAACATAAGAGATTTTAATTTTCTTCACATGGTGGTATCAATATTTGATGAATATCTGTTGAGGGTGTCCTATAATTTAATGAGAACTTTTTCTCTTGATTTAAAAAGTTTTTCATATAATGCCACCATGCTCATGACAAATATCCAAGAAATGTTTAGGTCATCATTTAAAAAAAATAGACTCTTTTATGTTTTTACTGGAGCCATATTTTATGTATTTTAACAAAAAAAAATTAGATATAAAAATTGCTTAAGCACTGGCCAATACTACATAAATAACATTTTAATGCAACCTGCTTCGGTGGTTGAATGGTCCCAGGCGTCACTCTCGTAATAGACGACTGTTTATGATGGAGATATCGTTGTTCGAATCTTGGTTGGGTGTACTACTGTACTACTAGGTGTTTTATTCTAAATGGTTTTGCACTCTTCCTACATGTTAATTTGGATACACTTCCTCTAATTTTGACCTGAATAATTCTTAACATAGCATAATTGTTTAATATTCGTGTAACCTTAATGAGGTAGGAATGAGGACGGAAGCAGTTTAGGGGTAATCTACCCTCATTTGCGTGTAAGAAGATTGGTAAACCATCTAGGGGGAAAAACACCCTCATTAGAACCGGGATTCGAATCCAGATCTCCGTTTATATGACGCCAAGTCAAACACGAGAGGGACGTCTTAAACAATTTGGCCACTGAAGTCGGTTAATGTGGATTTAAAAATGAATATATACGTACAAACATAATATTGTTCAATGTTTACATAATACATTACTCTGAACATTAGAAAGGTAAAAACAAAAACAAAAAATCGACCTAATATTTGCTAATATTATTTGTAGACCTGTATCTCGCGACCAAAATACTGGTACATTATACACGAAAACATCAAACATAACTTTCCACTGTCAGTATGACAGATAGGCCCATGTAACCTTGTTTGTTCCAAGAGCGGTGGAAATGTTAGTTCGGAGCGCCGCCACGCCTGTCTTCAAGGCCCATGTAACCTTGTTTGTTCCAAGAGCGGTGGAAATGTTAGTTCGGAGCGCCGCCACGCCTGTCTTCATTCAACCTGACAGGGCGGTAACCGTGACTTCAGATCTGATTGACCTCAGACTTTCTAGCAAGTACTTTCCCACGCACACGCACACATACACTCACTACCCATTTCACTCAACAAAGCACCTTAGTAACTTAACATCAGTGATTCATATTAAAAAGGGATTTATAACCTCATCCCATTACAATTAGGGGAAGAAACGTGTGAAGATTTGTGATGCTGTAGGAGAAAAAGATAATAAAGTGGACAGATCACGGGACTAATGAAGAAATTCTAAGAAGAGTCGATGAAAAAAAGAACCTTTTTCCAGATGATTCTAAAAAGAAAAATGAACTAGATGGATAACATTATGAGAAGACGCTACTTATTTAGTGATGTAGAAGACAAAGTGGAAGGAAAAAGGGAAACAGGAAGATTATGAATGCAACTGATTAATGACCTTAAATAAGGAAGTAAGTTTAAGTTTGAGGATATAAAAAAGGTAGATTCCGATATAGAAGATATGCTGGAGGAGTGGTGGATAAGTTACTTAACATGCATATCTTGATGTATTGTTTTAAATAGCCAATCTATTATATTTATTAACTACGTTTATAGCCACTTATAAATGTCACCTGGACACGGGAATCGAGCCCGAAACCTTTGGCTTAATGCGCCAACACTATAACCACCGACCTATCCGTAAGTCCCGGAGAATGACACTGGGCACGGATGGACAACGGACAACCCCTGGATAGCTCGGTGATTAGAGCATTGGCGTACTAGGCCAAAGATTTTGGGTTCGATTCCCGTGTCCAGGTGCTATTTATAAGTGGCTATAAACGTAATTAATAAATATAATAGATTGGCTATTTAAAACAATCCATCAAGATATCTGCATGTTGAATAACTTATCCACCATTATCGTTGAAGTAATATAAAGTATGAGGTTATGATAATTTTTACTGATGGTCAGCAGTGATCAGACATTAACATAATTCTGTAAATTGTGTTTTTGGTAAATGCAAACATTGACCTTTTCCCCCTAAAAGGACGTCACCAAATCAAACTTTTTTAAACTTCCAATCATTTAGCTTGAAAATATAAGCTGTAATCTAACAAGCATATTTTTGCTATAATTATTTTTTAAGAATGTTATTATTCACTGTGGAAAAAATATAAAAATCACACCTGTTAGTATAGTCAGTTTTGTAAGCGAAAAATATCGTTTTCACACTATAAAAACAAACTGAATTAAATAAATTCAAATTATGATGCCACACACGATTCCAATTAAACTAAAACGTTTAATGCTAATGTCATGGTTTTGCTACAGTATATAGTTTGTAGTTTCCATACAACATGATTGCCCTATGTAATAACTTCACCTATCCCTGCACCTACTAGAATTGGGAGTATAACGTCGCATACTCTTCCAATATCAATATTCTATCAGTATTAAAATGAAACACTTGAATCTTAAGGTAATGAGGAGATTCGATATACTATCTCGAATACACTTTATGAATATCTTGACTCTATGTACAAATTTTAAGCAATTGGTTAAATAAATTTATATAAACTTGTCCAGTTGGGAGAGTAACAAACTCACATAAAAAGGACAAAATTGTATTTTTTTTAAAGCTATCTTTGTTGTTTTTGACGTGATACATGACAAACAAATTGGGATTGGTCAGTGGTACCAAGTATTAAAAACAACTTGCCTTACATCCAATTTTAAATATTTATCCCTCTTAACTAAAATTGTACATTTTTAAAGATTTGAAGATTCGAAAGAAAATTCAAGATTTTAATTCGATATATATAGACCTATACTATCTATAATTAAAGATCTATGTTATATCGTAGGCTATGGGATTGAAGTTTGGGATGAGAAGAAACAGGGTTAGGAAAGAGTGGGAGTAGAGAGAATACATGAGATAGTAGAGGAAGCAAGCCTGGGATGGTATGGACATGTAATGAGGATGCAGGGAGTAGGTGAGATATGTAGAGGAAGCAAGACTGGGATGGTATGGACATGTAATGAGGATGCAGGGAGTAGGTGAGATAGTAGAGGAAGCAAGACTGAGATGGTATGGACATGTAATGAGGATGCAGGGAGTAGATGAGATAGTAGAGGAAGCAAGACTGAGATGGTATGGACATGTAATGAGGATGTAGGGAGTAGATGAGATAGTAGAGGAAGCAATACTGAGATGGTATGGACATGTAATGAGGATGTAGGGAGTAGATGAGATAGTAGAGGAAGCAAGACTGAGACGGTATGAGCTTGTAATGTGGATGGAGAAGGAGAGGATTCAAAAGAAAATGATGGAGATGAAATTTGTAGGGAAAATACTCCAAGGGAAACCAATAAAGAGATGGGGGGGGGGCAGATAACAGAACTAATGCAAGTGAGAGGAGAAGAATGGTTGGAGGATAGAGGAAAATGGGGGCACTTTACTAAACTGACCCGGCGACAGGCTGGAAACAGTTGTTGATGGTTATATTGGAGCAAAGTGTGCAATTTCTTACTTTTAACCACGTACTTATCCATAAACAGCTCTAATTATTTCACCCATATAATTAATAAATGTTAAATAAAGTATCAAATACTGAACACTAAACTAACAAATTATAATATTGCAGACGACCCAAAGAGACAGTGATATCTGTACAGTCCAATTTTCACATGAATAGCCTTGTCTAACATTTTGAAAAATTACTAGATCTACTTTCACGTATTAATACATCAAGCCATATGATCAGCAGATAGATTGTTTATGGAATGCCTTTGTATTTTATTTAGTAAATAGCTTTTATTTTGTTGTAAATTATTTTTAACATACTTTTATATTTACGAATTTTAAGATGATAAGAGTTACTATCAAATAAGAACTTAAAAGAACCAAAAAGAACAGGAACTTTAATTTTTCTCTAACTGGAACCTGTAATAAGAGCCAGAACCGATAAGAATTTCAGTTTGACACCATGTATCATGGATATTATCACTAACAATAAAATAACAATATTTTGGTAAAACAATATAGATTTTTGTCTTATGGTTTTTTTCTTATAAAATGCCTTCTTTATGAAAATTGGTCTGTAGCAACAATTATGTCAGATTGGATGTCTTCACATATTTGCTCATAATATTTATTTGGGACAACTTATTGACTAGAGTTAATAAATAGTTTACCCAGCATAGCAATGGATATTTTTTTTACACAATAACTAATACTGTCACGAATAATACTTTTGTAGCTCGAGACACTTAGAAAAAAAGATACACTTCTTAAAAGTTTCCAATAAATTCATTCATTGTTCTTGGTATAAATTTTGCAGAACTCGTGTAAAATTATTCTCCATACGAAAATGTGAATGTCTGGCAATAATTTAGCACTTTGAATCGAAGGTATTCCATGAATTAACTTCCATTGGACACATTTTAAAATCGTATATGGTGATATTAAAAAAATATCTTTCTTTTTTTCATTCACTGTTTTACAAAAATCTCTTTTTATTAATAGAATACACTAACTATTAAATAAATTCACCACTTTTCAATGTATATTTGGTTAAATAGGTTAAACCTTAATTGGTTCATGGCACTAAGAGTGTCAAGTTTCTTTTGAGCCACATTACACTTCACAACGAAAAGTCATCCAATTTTTTAAGCATTTATCTAAGCTACTTTTAAGTAGTTTGTCTGTAACACAATTTATTTGCTCGCCAAAATTGATTTCGCGTGTTAGAATGATAAACATTGTTTGTTAAATGATAGTAGCACCAAGTTTCATCCCGTTTTGAACTGGCTTGATTCCCAAATTGGATCCAAAAGATAAAGACTAACACGGTAATCTGCTGCAGAGAAGTGGCAGTCGATTGTGTAAGTTTACGATTTTAATTTCTACCATTTTTATCAATTTAAAAAAAATGTGTTTTAAAGTGGATGGAAAGCTATAAGTGTTTCTCAACTATTGTTTTTACTTAGCAAACCCTTTTCGATCAAATAAATATAAGTCCGTGACTACCTCGCGTTTCATAAGAGTTTAGTTTCTTTCTTCTTCTTATTTAGATGCTATAAAGCTTTTTCGAACTTCTTCCTTCATGATAATGGAAAACTTGTAAAAAAAACTTTGCTCTTAATCCATTCAATAAAAATATGGTTTTAAAATACATGTACATAATCAATTAAATGAACCCTATTCAGATAGGTACATCTTTAGAGTTATAATGCTCTTTTGAAGGGATGAGTTTAGTTTTTAGAATTGGTAATTAGAATTTGTTTTAAAAGTTTAACTTTCTTTTGCAATGCCACCACACCTTTTCTGATGATTTCTCTTGGGTGGTTTAAATAAAATCCAATACAATGAACTCGTCAAGTTTTTTTATGCGATTCATCTATAGCAATGTTTCTCAATCTGTGGTACGTGAACTCAGAGAGGTGTGCAACGTACAATTTTGTTTTGTATATGTTTTTAAATAATAAATATGATAAACAAATGGTCGTGGATTTATACGCAATGTAATGGATCTTTATAAGCCCTTATTCCCTTCAATCAAGGCTTTGTTTATCCTACCACTAAGGCTTTATTAAAATGTGGAACAATTGTTTATACTTTACAAGATTAATAACTAGGTTAATAACTATTTCTATAAAGGACTGAATTGGTTAGGTAATGGGCTCGAAATGGGTGTGTAACTGGCTAAAGTTGGAGAAACACTGGTCCAGAAAACTTTGCCTTAAAAAGTTAAAATGGACACACTTCGGTGGTCTAATGGTCTAAGGCGTCACTCTCGTAACAGAGTAGATTGCCTGTGAAGGAGAGATTGGGGTTCAAATCCCGCTTGGGTGTACTGAGAGTGGTTTTTCCTTAATGGTTTTCCCCCTATCTTCCAATCAAATGCGGGTAGACTTTATCTTGATCCAACCTTACTATTATTAGCACCGCGTATTACTAACCGTTTAGGTTATACGCACTTGCTAATGTGTAATGTTTGGGTGATTGTGAGGTGAAATGGAGGAGCTACAGTTTAACGTGGGATCCGAACCATGGGGAAGGCCTGGCATTCCTCACATTCACAAGTTGTGACTAATACACGTCTTGTCAGAGGTTAAGGAAAGGTTTGGCAATCAGATAAATCTGTGCCTGGACCAAGGATTGAACCCCGTGCCCCTAGCACAAAAGTCTTGACACTTTACCCCTAGTCCTCCAGGTCACTTTCAACCCTACCATCCCTAACGCGTTATAGTAACTTATAGGCCTGCATATGCGTATAATCCGGATGGTTAGTAAGACGTGGTGCGAAAATCATTAAAACGGGTCTCTCACTCTTGTTTAAAATTAAATCTTGTACCTATTATCTTAATGTCCATCCACTCGTGTCGAATACATTTTTATTGATAAAAATAGCAAATTTAAAAACAAGAAGATAAAAAAGAGGGGAAGGGGGTACAAATGTCGCCTTTTCATCCCTAGAAGTCGCCGCATACCGGCCTAGCCTCGGCAATGACAGCGCCCCCAAATACCGCGACAGGCGTCCTCGTCCACGAAACCAGTACGCTTCTCTTGTCTGAGATCGGCGCCCCCCTGCGGGCCACGCAGTCGCTGTAGCTTCTGACGATGAGCTCATGGTCGGGGGGGTTCACCTCCAGCTCGTTTCCGTAGGGGCGGCCCGAAGGCCGAAGGTGGGCGCCGCGCACCAGGTTGAAGCCGAACACCTCACCCTCGATTCCGTCGTCCAGGCCCTTGTCGAAGTCTGTGTACTCCTGCCCCACCACCACGTCGCCGCCTCCGGGGATGCGCAGCCCTCTCAGCTGGAACAACGCATTGACATTTCCTAGAGCTCACTGATTTATTCCGTTTACGGTCACTTATTACAGTTGAAAAAATAACCAGTTGCTTTGATAAGTGATGTCACTTTAAATCATTTGTCGAAATGATGTACTAGACTTGCAAAGCGGATGAATACTTAAAATTAGTGGGTTTTTTTCAAACTCAGAAAAGGCCAGGATTACTGTTAACGAACGCTATTGCGCCATTAGTGTGCTTTAAGGCGTGGAAACCTATTAATATCGAAATTCCTATTTATGTAAAAATAAGCTTGTTCGGTAAATCTTTAAAACTATCTTAACAACATACAGTATATTAAAAATAATAATCTATATTTAAGATATGTTGAACTTGTTTTATAAAACATATATCTAATATATAAGAAAACTCTAAGCAAGGTATGTCTGTAAATTCAAATTTTTTAGTAGAGCCAAAGTTCCTTATAAATACCAATAAGATGACCAGAAATACATTTTTAGAATGTGTGTATATTTATTTGTTGCCAATAAACTCAAATTGTCCTACAGCCCGCTGACTGTCCCCCGTGTCGTCCCCTAATTGTCCTACAGCCCGCTGACTGTCCCTCGTGTTGTGTTGTCCCCTAATTGCCCTACAACACGCTGACTGTCCCTCGTGTCGTGTTGTCCCCTAATTGCCCTACAGCCCGCTGACTGTCCCTCGTGTTGTGTTGTCCCCTAATTGCCCTACAGCCCGCTGACTGTCCCTCGTGTTGTATTGTCCCCTAATTGCCCTACAACACGCTGACTGTCCCTCGTGTCGTGTTGTCCCCTAATTGCCCTACAACCCGCTGACAGTCCCTCGTGTTGTGTTGTCCCCTGATTGCCCTACAACACGTTGTACTCTACCTGCCAGTTGTCGCCAGCTGCCCTCAGCCTGCCATTCACATGAAGGCCCCACTTGCCCTCACTCCCGCTCCACGCCTGACACACCTGGTACCACCTGCCGGTCTCCACGTGCATGGCCACGTCCATTACCTCGTGGCCCAACACCTCCAGGTGAATGGAGGGGTAAGGAGGAGGGGTCAACCACGACCTGATTAGTCGTTCCTTCTCATCCTCTGGAAACAAAATCAGAATAAAACCATCATAGTATTTGTTCTAAAATAAATATTGTTTGGGGCCTTCCTTAACAGTCTCATAGTTTAAAAAAAATTAGTATAGGTACCGTGTGCATAGAATTTTATTGAGTTCTCATTAATAAGTAATTTAAACTTTAATAAATAGTATAGGTGGGATTGGCGTTTGGGAACATTTTATGTGATAGATTGTTGTGTTAGACACTTTCGAGTCGACAAAAATAATTGTAAAGAGGTGGATCGGGCATCGTTGACTCAACTAGAAGTAATTGTAAACAGGTGGATTGGGCATCGTTGACTCAACTAGAAGGAATTGTAAACAGGTGGATCAGGTATCATTGACTCAACCAGAAGGAATTGTAAACAGGTGGATCAGGTATCATTGCCTCAACCAGAAGGAATTGTAAACAGGTGGATCCGGTATCATTGACTCAACCAGAAGGAATTGTAAACAGGTGGATTGGGCATCGTTGACTCAACTAGAAGGAATTGTAAACAGGTGGATCGGGTATCATTGACTCAACCAGAAGGAATTGTAAACAGGTGGATCGGGTATCATTGACTCAACCAGAAGGAATTGTAAACAGGTGGATCGGGCATCGTTGACTCAACTAGAAAGAATTGTAAACAGGTAGATTGGGCATCGTTGACTCAAACAGAAGGAATTGTAAACAGGTGGATCGGGCATCGCTGACTCAACCAGAAGGAATTGTAAACAGGTGGATCGGGCATAGTTGACTCAACTAGAAAGAATTGTAAACGGGTAGATTGGGCATCGTTGACTCAACCAGAAGGAATTGTAAACAGGTGGATCGGGCATCGTTGACTCAACCAGAAGGAATTGTAAACAGGTGGATTGGGCATCGTTGACTCAACCAGAAGGAATTGTAAACAGGTGGATTTGGCATCGTTGACTCAACCAGAAGGAATTGTAAACAGGTGGATTGGGCATCGTTGACTCAACTAGAAGAAATTGTAAACAGGTGGATCAGGTATCATTGACTCAACTAGAAGGAATTGTAAACAGGTGGATCAGGTATCATTGACTCAACCATAAGGAATTGTAAACAGGTGGATCAGCTATCATTGACTCAACCAGAAGGAATTGTAAACAGGTGGATCGGGCATTGTTGACTCAACTAGAAGGAATTGTAAACAGGTGGATCGGGCATCGTTGACTCAACTAGAAAGAGTTGTAAACAGGTGGATTGGGCATCGTTGACTCAACTAGAAGAAATTGTAAACACGTGGATCGGGTATCGTTGACTCAACCAGAAGGAATTGTAAACACGTGGATCAGGTATCGTTGACTCAACCAGAAGGAATTGTAAACAGGTGGATCAGGTATCGTTGACTCAACCAGAAGGAATTGTAAACAGGTGGATCAGGTATCGTTGACTCAACTAGAAGGAATTGTAAACAGATGTATCGGTCATCGTTGACTCAATTATAAGGAATTAGGAATAGGTTTCATAAGGCTGGCTACTCATCCCGTTTTATCTTACAAATTTAATAACGTGTCATTGAAGTATTTTATTATAATTACACTATAATTATAAATTAAGTTTCGAAACGTAGTGTAATTTTGACCTCTTTAGCTTTTTCTTAAATCGTATTTGTAATGTTGTTAACTTTGCATCAATAAAACGTAAACTATTGTCGTGTTGATCGCCTTATATTTATAATTTCCAAAGAATGCACTTTTCTCGTGACTCCTTTGTAGCGCGTGAGCAACCTATCCTGCTTGCCAACCGTGCGTTGTGCCTATCGTTCAAGGTGTCAATTGCAAGGCTTGCTCTCTCTATCGCATCATATTGGTAACCACAATAATCACTATTTATACGTACATTTTAAACCAGATTGTTCAAATATTTTTTTAATCCAAATTTTCAAAACTTAATTATTTCTTAACTACCTTATAATTATTTATTAATACAAATAAAAACGTATTACTTTTTGACATGAAAAACTATTATGAAATCCCCAATTTGAATTTAATCTTCAAGGTCAATTTCCAAAAAAAATCCTATTTAAATAATTTGTCGTGAGTAAACTAACCTTTAATTTATTTATTTTAGATAAATAAAGATACTTTTTTTATATAAAAACAAACCTATTTAAAATACAACCAGCTTAGCAGATAAACATTTTTAACCAAATCGTTAAAGCTATTTTTTTAAATATTATAATTAAAAAAACTGCCATCACTTAACTACCCATAGCCCCCCCCCCCGACCCCTCTCCCCAAAAAACAAGTGTACAGCTTTATGTGCCATGTTTATGTCAAACAATCCCCAGATAAACATTTTAAGCAAAATCATTATAACCATTTTCTTAATAATTCAAAAATTTTAAAATCACTCATCAGTAAACGACTCTTTACGTATTTTTACACAAAACCAGGTATACAGGGTTATTCTTTTTGCCAAACACTCTCAAGAAACCTATTTGGAACCAAATATTTAGTGTCATTTTAAAAATATTTCCCGTTTTTGAAAGAACAGCCATCAGTAAACTACCCATAAATGAGTGTCTACCCCAAAAACAAATATACAATGTTATTGTAATCTCAAACACTCCCAAAATAACCATTTGAAACCAATTCTTTGGGGTAATTTTTTTAATATTCCATGTTTTTAAAAAACTAATAATTAGTAAACTACCCGTAAATAGTGTGTTTACTCCGTTAAATAAGTGGATTGCCTGGATGTGTGTCATGAAAATACACACTTATTGTATAACTTCTTTTCATAGGCTAGTGATTGATTTATTTGGGATATTTAACTTCATATTTTTAAACAAAGTTTATGAATTTTGGTAGGACAAAAGGACTTAAAGATATTTATTGTTAAGAAAATCGGTATATAGATTGCGGCTTCGATATTGAAAACTTGTAGACTTAAATATAATACATAACCTTCGAAGTAAACGTAGTTTTTTTTGTAAGAAACTGATTTAATAGAACTCCAGAAATTTATGTCGAACTATATTGTAGGTATTTTTAAAAATTGCGGCATCCCTCTTTGAATATTTTTGAAATTTAAAACTTTTGGACACAACCCTTTAAAGAGAGGGAAAAACCCGAAAATTTTGTTTGGTAGAATTTCGAAAATTACTGTCGAAGGGTATTTTTTACTTGTTTCTACCATCGCGTCTTACTACCTGTATTGGTGACCTGGTGGTCTAGGGGTAAGATGTCGGCCTCTTACAAGACATATTGTGAATGTGGGGAATGACAGGCCTCTACCGTGGTTCGGATTCCACGTTAAACTGTAGGTCCTCCATTTCATCTCACAATCACCCAACCATTACACATTAGCGTAAATGCATACAACCAGAACGGGTAGTAAGACGCAGTTCTAATAATAATAATAATAATAATAATACCTTCAGGATATACGCATATATGGTCATTATTCTAATGAGGTAGGGAGGAGGAAAGAATCGTTTAGAGATAATACACCCTCATCTTCGTTAGTGAAAATGGGAAACCAATTATCATAAACCACCTTCAATAGGCTCGACCAGGATTGTCTAGCACGAGAGTAAGGCCTTGTGGGTCGAAAGATAATTATTCTTGTTTTTAATTAATATATATCTTAATAAGTTTATGTATGGTGTGGTTTCGTATTAAACCTTGTTCAAATGCCTATAACTTCTATAAGAAATCAATCAAAATTTCAAAATTATAATTAAGAAGTAAATATTTCCATGCCCCATTCCTCTTAAGTACTCACTGGAATATGAGAATAAGGGATGTGGGTAGGTAAAGTTGAGCGTCTTGAACCACAGGCAGAGTGTGAAGTCCTGAAGTTGAGGCAACTGCACGTCGTACTTGAGGAACTGAAACCACAGGACCGTCACATTGAGGACACAGGCTCAGTACAATTTTTCAGAGAAAGGGCCTTTTTACAAAATACATATATGTTCGGCCAAGATAAAGGTCATTCGACAATATATAAGAAAAATGTATTGCACAGTTTTAACAAGTGTATAATTATAATTTATAACCTATAAATAATGATTTCAAATCATTAAAGTTCACGAGTTAAAAGACATTAAACTTGCTATTTTATGCTATTTGCGTACCATTGTTAAGATAAAGTATGTATGGAGCTGAAATTTTGTTTAGTTAGATATGCATATTAGGTGTAAACAATGAAATAATTATAATATAAATATTTCACTGTGTAGACCTCATGTGAATGTCTAGTTATACTACATTTCAGCTTCATACATTTATTATTTTACTTTAACAATGGCAAAAAGCATAAAATAGCAAGTTTAATGTCTTTTAACTCGTGAACTTTAATAATTTGAAATAATTGAATCACTATTTGTAGGTTATAATAAAAAAAGCATGCAGTAAAATTTTAACTCTAAGATGATCTTAATATTAGTTTGCTATATCATTAGTGTAATTTTTTTAGGTATCTTTTAACTGTCTGTGAACATTATACTTTAGACATATCATCGTATTAGCGCCGTTGGCGTGGCTTTTAGTAACTTATCCTAACTTAATTGCACTCCAAATATTAGACACGCGGGCCAAGTCGTCAAACTCGTACGATGACTCTCAAGTCGGGATTCGATTACTGTCCAAACTACCTCGATGGTCGCATGGTCTAACGCACTACTCTCGCAGTAGACTAGACTGCCAACGACGGGGAGATGGAGGTTCGAATCTCGGTCGGGTGTACTGAGGGTAATTTTTCCAAAATTGTTTTCCACCCTCCATGCAAATGCGGGTTCACTTTATCTGAATATAACCTTCCTAATCCATAAAACCACTAGCGTAATTAATACCTAAGCGTATAAACCGAACGCAGTACTAAATCCTGTCCGTGTGTACTGAGAGAGTTTTTTCCTTAAATATTGTTTTTTCTCTCTCTCTCTCTCTCTCTCTCTCGTATCGCTCTTTTTTCTGTTTATTTCTCTCTCATACACACAAACGCACGCGCACGCGACAAATACCAAGAAACTACCGATGCGGGTGGCAAGTAACTTTTTACAACGGCAAAAAAAATGTAAGTATACTTGTCAATATCGGGCAGATTTCTCTAGTCTAAACAATCTATCCAAACACGTGACCGATGCAACCGCGTCTCCCTGAGACACGCGACGCCCTCAGCAAGCTGCATCATCGTGTCGGGTTAGAACAAAGCACGTGACGTAACGCGCGAACAATTAGCGCAGTAATGAGACTGTCTCTTACATTGTGTATCTTATTGCGTGATCGGGGAGGGGGGGGTGATGTCCTGCT
>CABFVX010001557.1:130532-156610 GCA_902151425.1 Timema shepardi | reverse complement strand
TTTAATTTTCAGTAGATTTCTAGCCATAGTGTTTATACATTATTTAACCGCCATATTATTTTGTATGCTTAGTTTACATATCGGTATCATGGTTGCTTTATTGATATAATTCTATTTTCCCATACCACCTTGTCTAATCACTACACAAAGCGTTTTGCCATTCTGATACTGGATGGCTAGTGTGTAAACCTCTTGTAACAATTTACTAACATTATTGGAAGTGTGACGGCAAAACCAGACAAGAAGTTTAACAATCATAAACATAGTTTGTTTTATTTAGGACAACATAGAAGGTAAATACATAATTAGAGAAAAATATAACAAGGCGTGAAGCGCTTCTCCTTTCAGATTTTAAATAACTCGACTGAGATAAAGGAATTAATTGACATTACAATATCTGAAAATAAAAAAGGGGAACATATAGTTATATTCTGGCTGTCAGTTCAACAGTAATATTAATTCGCCATCATGGAAATCTATGGCTCCTTTTATGGTTCCCTCGGTTATAGCATTAAGTGCAAGCAACGATGTTACATTGCAACTATTAGCATACATCTAATATTTAGGCAATAAAAGATAAACATTTACGCGCCTTTAGATCTAAAGAAATCAACATAACGTTGAACCAAAACAATAGAAAGAATAATACTTAAGGCCAAGTCTCAACTCTAACACCTAAGTGCCCTGTGCTCTCAGTTAAATAGATAACTAAATCATCCCGTATACACTTAGTACACAAACTAGAAAGGACGGGCGGTAAGCCCGAGACGCCGAGTACGCCAAAGCGTGACCTAAATTATATACATGTAATTAAATATACATTATGTGTGTATAACAAAACGAAATAGAGCAATTAGAATGAATTAAACCTCGTACAAAGAGAGAATGCAATCGCATCCGCATTGACCTGCACACAACATTTCATAATTCTAAGTTTAAATATTTATAAGTCCCAAACATTAATTTATACAAGATGTCCCCTATTATGCCGAAAATGGAATTTTGAATATTAAATAAATCACGGCTCCTAGTCGCCGTCTTCACCAAGCTCAGTCAGTGGAATAATAAGCGACTATTCAAAATCGCGATCACTATATATACATTATTGTATCCACAGAGAGACGGGGCAAGGAAAGGAGGGGGTAAGACGCTAGAACAAACTTAACAGCAAAGAATGCGTCTGGCAGCAGCTAGAATATTCCAGGTTGTCTTAGCGGCGAAAGTGATAGCTTCGTCTGGCCGCGTGGAACCTCAATCGTTTCCGGCCGGCCGTGGATCGAGTCCCGAGCAGACAGTCGGTTGAAGGCTCCGCTCAGTCAGTTGTGCCATTTGGAGACTGGAGGTCAGAGCTCGTGCTTTTGGTGTTGGAGTTCGTGTTGTAGCTCATCATGGGCGGTGAGTGTTGACCCATTTGATATAACGTCAACTTGTAACTCGTTACAAGTGAATCAAACCAGAATCGGTCGTCTTACAAGTCAGCCAATCATACACTTTGCATTTACTATGTTGATTTTAGTCCAGTTTAGATATTCAAAGTATTTAAAATAATTTTGAAGCTCCTATAATATATAAACTCCCAGATAAATTCATACTGATTTCGAAAAACGTTCAATCAAAACTAATTTATCTCTAAATATATTCGCTTGGTTATGATCAAGTTTAGTTCTTAACTAAGATAAGTCATAAAGTGTCACTTAAAAAGCATAAATTCTATGAATCTCCATTATAATAATAACCAGTTCCTCTGGGAAGCCAAAGAAACCTCAAAGCACTGAAGACCTAGGAAACTGAAATTTTCAAGCTCAAAAGGATGTAGGAATATATGACGACCTAAAAATCCCACAGGTCCCCCAAACTGGGGGGGTGGGGGGGTGGGGGGACGGGAGGGTGGCGGTCCAAAAACCAAAGTCAAAGTAATCTTGAAACTCAAAAGACCTAGAGCTGAAATTTTTCAGGAAATAATTAAAAGGATGCACAAATATTTGGTGACAGAAAATCATTATGGGTTCCCCAAAATAGAGAGTTTTCCAAAAAAACCAAAGTCAAAGAAATCTTGAAACTCAGAAGACCTAAGAAGCAGATTTTTTTTTTTTCAGACGGGTATCCCCTGACCAAAGAGGATGCCAAAATACTTGGTAAAAGAAAATTTCCAATGGGGCCCTCACAATGGGAGGCTTCTAAGATATCAAAGTCGAAAAATTCTCGAAACCCAAATTTTCTAGGAAGCTGACATTTTCCAGGCAGGTAGTCCCTGGTCCATAAGGGTGCAGAAATACTTGGCGACAGAAAATTCCAATGGGGGGATTTACAAAAGCTAAAGTTGAAGTAATCTAAATGTTTAGAAGACCTAAGAACATAAAATTTTACAGACACGTAGCTCCTAGCTCAAAAGCCTGCAGGCATATTTGGTGGCGTAAAAGTCCTAAGGCCCTCTCCCAGAATGGGGGGTTTCTAGAAAAACAAAGTCAAAATACTCTTGAAGCCCATTAAACCTAAGAAGCTGATATATTTTATACTGGTAGCTCCTAACCCAAAAAGGGTGCAGAAATAAGTGGTGACCAAAATATTCCATGAGGGTGAGTAGCAAGATGTTTCTTTCTTTTTAAAATCAAAACAAAAAAATCTCAAAGGACTAAAGACCTAGAAAGCTGATATTTTGAACGCAGATAGTCCCTAATCAAATCGAGTGTGAGTGACCAAAATTTCACATGGGGGAAAAATGAAAAAGTATATAGAAAAAATGTGATTTATAATTAATTTTTCATTTATTGAACAACAGTTTCACACTTTCATTTGAGTAAATATTGGATATACAGGACGAATCACGCCAAACAAAAATTCCTGGATTCGATTCACCTTTCTAGGTGCAATTTAAAAAAAAAATTAAATTAATTGTGTATTACAGGTACTACTTTTTTCTACATCTTGGATTCGAATACGGTAGCTAGATATTGGTTTTTAGATATATTTCTATCCAGCAATCTAGCTATTTCTGTGTTTGTCACTATATTAATTAATTTGCCAGTACATTTATATAAAGAGTATCAACTCACCACTCATCATGTTGCATATCCATTGCTTTCATGATGGTATTAGGTATCTAATAATTTCTGATTGTTTGTTTATATTTCACCAAACTAAGTTTGACAGTTAATATTGAGACCGTTCATTTTAAATAAATGTAATGACTAGTGAAATACGGTACCTAAATTATGCTTAGGAGTAACATAGTATATGCTGTCAGAATAATTTAGTTGATCATATTATGAATAACCTCGATTCTTGTAAATCTCTAAAGAAGCAAACGGAAAAAAAGAAGAAGAAAAACATTGAGAAGAGATAGTCAAGGAGCTAAGCTATCCCCCTTTAATAATATGGTTTTTGACGGAACATTAAGCGTAAAGTTGTCTATTGCTATGAAAAAGTATACTGTCGAACGTAAGGTAAAATCGCCTGACATGTCCAGTCGCTGTTTTTGAAAAACGTATATTTTCTATGTTATTTGTGACAGCGAAAGAAAGTTAATGGAATTTTCGTTGGGAAGAGATCACTTTTGACAATGTTATGAACAAAGTCTTGGGAAGTACATACAAGATGGCCTCAAATGTAAATGCTTCTAAATCCCTGTCGCAGGGATTGTTAACAAAATCTCCTCAACATCAAGCGCAAACTTCAAATTTTGAGCCATTGGATAAACCCAGTAATACATTAAAGGTATTGTTCTCTTTATTTATATTTGTAAAGATTTTTATAACTCTTCATGTTAGGTTTGGCGATGTGTTTTCATAACTATGGGTAGGCACAAAATTCAGGTTAGGTGCTTGATTGTATAGAGGGAAGGGGGGAAGCGAGTATATTTGAAAGTAAAAGGTAGACTTTAGCGTTAGGTTAATAAAATATAAACATTATCAGTCATTAAAGAGAAAAGTTTAGTATTAACTACATTAGCCTCTTATTAATAGGCTATGTTAACATACCAGGCCAACAGCTAAATCAAAATTTTCCTAACTGTCTATGTTGCGGTACATAAGCTTGAGTGTTAAAATATCAAAGCTTAAAGTAAAAAAATAAATTAGGCCCATAAGAATTAACAATAATTGTTATAATTATGTAGGTCTATACAAATTTTATGGTTAGTTTTTAAAATGTTGGAAGCCCAGAAAATAATCATTCCATTTTTTTTAAAGAATAAGTTACACCACTTCTGGGTAAAGAACACCTACAAACTCTTTCGAAAAATTAACTTATATTTTTAACAAAAACAATACCTTATCATATCGAATACATAAAAAGGTCAGCCATTAAAATTATGTAGCTATTATTTTAAGTGGTTTTAGATGCATAGTTGCTAATTGAGTTTATGTAAGCTGGTTAAATAAAGCTGTGTGTTAGAGTTTGATTAATGTAACATCACTTAAATAAATGATTTCACATCATATTGATAGATTTATGTGGGTGGAAATTTATGCTCCCTGGGCTCAAGGGTTTATGGAGGTTATCAAGAATATGGCAGAGTGACACGCTGTGAAACAGTAATTTGAGCAAATATATTATTCTAAATTATGAATTAAATAGTCTTAACAATATAGACAGCTGATATTTTAATGTATATAATATGACAATAACAGTGGTTAATTAATTTTTTTTCAAAAGAAATATTTGCCATTCTTGACCCCCACAACTTATAACATTAAAATATTTCAAACCCAAGCAGCCAGAAAGGTAGGCTACCGATCGTTAAGTGATTTTTCAAATGTTCTTGGTTCATTGCTTGGTTACTTGAAGAGACTCTCTATCTCGTGTTTTGTAGATATGAATGAAAGAGGTATCACTCACTTCTGAGTATAGACAAGACAGACATTTGAATTTTATGATATTAAAAAAAACCTTAAACTAAAATTTAAACATAAAGTTTCCATATCCACTTTTAGTTTCTCAGGTAAATTACTTGTTAAATCTTAAGATATGAATTTTGGATTATATTATATTAAACTTGGTATCTATTACTAGGGGAAGTTTTGTACAATGGTCAAGGTATGACAGATTTAACTGCTTACATATCATGATTTTATGAAACTTGTAAACTTGATAGTGTGTGCGTTTATAATATTACTTAAATAATAAGAATAATGCAATTTTTATAGTCATACAAGTTGAGACAAGGTTAGATTCTTGTCATTTACTAGGCCTACTCCTAAGTTATTATAATGCTTTACCCTGTGCACCAACCAGTGGCGTGTGGTCAATTCTGGGCAAAGGGAAGCACTGATGCTACATTAAAGGTGGTCTGATGGACCATAGTTTAATTATTGGAAACTCACACGGCCCCTTCTTGTTTTTTTTTGTAGAGTTTAAAGTATTATGGGTAATAAAGGAAGAGAGTGGCACAAAATATGAATGGAATAAAACATAATCATTGACGATCTTAGAAATATTACTCAATCATTAAATTATATAAAAATAAGAATTATAATCCAAATAATAATAATAGTGAATTTACGATTGCAGATGTTTTGTCTTGGGTTGTGGCCTGCAAATAAGCTTGGCAAATATTTTTAATATCACTGAATCAGGATTTATTCTACAAGCCATTATTGTTAGTAAATAGTAAGGTCAACTATATAATTTTCCACCAACCCAACACCTTGATAATTAATGAACATTTAAATAAAATAAAATATTTAAATGTCAAAGTTTTTTTTTTGTTGCTGCACCCAAAAATGGAGTGGGGTCTGCCTGTTTCAGTTATTTTCTTTTTTCCGTCAAGAGACCAGGATAAAAAATTATACTTGAAAATACTACTCATGAGTTTTGACACAGCAACCCTCCTCTTCCACTGCCACACTTGTTGATGCACTCGTCATTCTACTACTGTACGCAAAGAAACAAACAGCTTCCTTTGGGGGATCAAGCAAGCGTCAATATTCTTGTAAAATAAAACTAAACTTACTGTAAATTGGTGATTAATACATTATTTTGTAATATAATGCCCATAGTTATATCTATAAAAATAAATATTGCTAAAAACAACCAAAGAATAAGATTTTGACTGAACCAATACTCACCTAGGGAAACACTGCTTCTTTTGACCGATGAGGGCCGGACAGAGCCAGAAACAAACGAATGACAGAATAGAGAGTGAGACCAGCTGTCTGGCTGGTTGGTCTGAGTGAGAAAGAATTGCTTGATGTAAGAAAAAAGACCAGCCATCTCAACCATTATTAACAGTATCCTTGTTGGAGAGGTTTCGAATTATAATAATTGGTTTTGACGCTATTTTCCTCTTATTTTCTTTATTCATGTTTACATTTTAGGAAAGCGTTGCTTCCATTGAATAATTGCCACTGGTATCAACACATCACTATGTCTGGGTATACACATATTAATCACTGTTGAATATCACTCATCATGTTAGCACACTTGCTTAGCCATGTCATATTTATTTCCAAGGACCACCAGGGCATTTGAACCTTTTTGCCTATATTTTGAATATTCTTTAAAGGTGCGAGCTTGTCAAAAATACTAATATTGGTGGTGCTGAAAATCTCAACTTGTGTGTCAATATTTTGCACCCTTGTTATTAATTCCCACTCAAATTCCAGGTACAAAATGTTCCTCAAACAAAGTGTTTTTAATCCTTAATTGTTTTCCTAGTTTTGTTTGTGATTTGAGCGACCAGATCGTTTGAACATTACATAAGTTTGTGGTCAGTTAATCCTAAGAGGTCATCAGTAGGCTACTAATGTAAGAATCTTTATTTGTGTGGATTAGACTATTAATAGAGCTGTCAATGTTTGCATATTTAATGTAATTCTTTTAAGTTGGTTGACTATTTTAAACTGTAAGTTACTGTTTCTTTTTTTCTTTCTTTAGCATAACGTCTTACTACCCGTTCGGGTTATATGCTTTGTTACCATATTAATATAGGATTTAATAATGTAATATTGAAGATGTGTGCTTGCACTGGGTTTATATTAAAATCACATCAAAACCGGTACAAATGGATCAAACACGGTTTCTAATAATTTAATCTTCGAATATGAAACATCCGGTGGTTTGTATGGAACTCAGAATGTGAGATTAACATGTCTATAATGCTAATGTCTACCCACAGTTCTATTTTTGTAGAATGTTGGAAAAATTTATTCATATTTATTAGTTATGTACACAATATAAATACAAACACCACCTCCAGATCTTCTGCCTATCTTTTCACCTCTTATCAATTTATTATCCTGAAATATTTATGAGAGATTTTGGTATTACAGTTCAACACCTTAGTTCAGTCGGTAGCGTGTCTGTCTACTGAGCTAAAAGTCCCGGGTTCGATTTCCGGCATGGTTGAAACATTATTATTGATGAAATGTGGGTTTACCCTTTCACAATGATGAATTGATGGCTGGGGACTGGATGTTGTGCCTGTCCTAGTCTTAAGTTAGATTATAAGGCCTATGAAGCTATGCCAGGCCTAGCAAGTCGGTAGTGGAAGATATATGGCTTGAATAAAAAACTGATTCAGCTCGCAGGCTTGAAACAGTAATGGATGTAAAGTAAAGTAAAGGTATTACAATTCTTATTTAGACAGGTTTCGGTAATTGAAAAAATATCTATATTGTTACTAAGATATTTTAAAACTCATCAATACTACGCACTAGGGATCGAACATTCAGTTGTGCTATGCAGAAAATCGAGGAAGTATTTGAAAGAAAATACGCTCATCATTTGTGGGTGTCGACAACCTTGTAGGGGAAGGTTGTGTGTCCAACAGTAGGCATTATAGTGCTAAGCTAGGGTCATTGTACTACGTAACTGTTACCAGGGGTGTGACAGTATTATTTTTCAAATTGGTTTTACTAAAGTTGAGCATTATGAAAATATTATATAAGTTGACAAGCACACATTTATTAAGTTTGTACATTTATATAGTTTTTTAGCACCACTCCTTACCTTCTGTTAGGGTTTTACTACACTTATATACTAATTACTCTAATGGTTTTAGGGATAAGAAGGGTTATATTTATAGGACATGTACTCACATTTGCGTGAAGGTAGAGTGGAAATCCATTTCGTAAAAACCACCCTCACTATATCTGACCAAGATTTGAACATGGATCTCCCCGTAATCGGCAGTCTAGTCTACTATGAGAGTAGCGCGTTAGACCATGTGGTATTTACATTTGATAGCCTAAATGATTCAAGAATTGAAATACCTTAATTAAGACCAATATAAAGTAAATTTATACACATTAATGTTGATAATTAAAGAGACCATAAAATTAAATGAAAGATAAAATCACTAAAAGTTAAATTACTTAACTAAATAAAGAGTTATACTTGATTAGGACTAGAACAATAAAATCACAAATTACAAGACAAAATTTTATAAATAAGGGCAATCGCTAAATGTTCAAATAAGAATAAAATAAAATGTATTATTGTTTAAAAGAGTTAAAAATCTTATTTGAGCCTGTAAAAAGCTTTTCTTGGCAACTGGTCTTATATTTGAGTTCAGATAATTGGTAGAGAAAGACCTGAACTTTTTGCGATCTTGAAAAATGCGACTAAAAAAAAATGTGTTTAAAGGGGGCTTCACGTTTCAAACAATTTCTTTCAACTTTAACCCACCTCGGTGGCGTAGTTGGCTAACACGCTTGTCGTGTTGAGCTCGACTGCTGAGGACGAGGAGATCGAGGTTCGGATCTCAGTCGGGTGAACTGGGGGTGGTTTTTCCTAAATGGTTTTCCACTCTCCTTCCACGCAAATGTGGGTTCACTTCCTCTAATTAAACCTTCCCAATTCCTAATCCATTAACGTAATTAATACTTAAAGCGTATAACCCGAACGGGTAGTAAGATGCGGTGCTAAATATTATTATTTTTCAACTTTATAAATTGTTTTTATCATTTTTTACAGTGTGAATTTTAATGAAATTTGATGTTTGCTGGTTTATCATGAATTTCAACATATTTTACTTTAATGCACGAATTTTAACATTTCAAACAGAAAAAATAAACTCAAATGTCAATAAATATAATAATAATATAATATTTAGCACTGCGTCTTACTACCCGTTCGGGTTGTACGCTAATGTCAATAAAAATATTTGCTCTATTGTACAGTCACTTTTCTGTTTGAAGTTCAAATTATTAATGAGAATTTAATTTCGCTGATAAAATAGTATGTTTCTATTTTTTAAGTAATAATTATTTATAGTTAATGGTGAATATTTAAATATATATATTTATTGTTATAATTTACGCATATTGCATACACTCTAAATTAGGTACTAACGTTTTTTACAGGTTAGATATTAGAATTTGGGAAATCAAGATATTAATCAGATTAATATGAACAATTTAAAGTGGGGCACTTTTGGACCGTCTGAAGCTGGTAGCCATACCTAAAGTCTGTTCACGGTAGAAATTGTTTTCTGAAAGGCCTTTTTCCCTACAAGAAATCTATTATATGGTATGATATTGGTAGGAAAAAGGACCTTTCAGAGAGTAATTCCTACCGCGAATGGAGTATACTAATCCTTGTCAGTATTGTTTAGTTTAAATAGCCCTGCTACGCACAAATTACGCTTGGATGATTCCCTCGGTTTTAATTGGTTATATTCTTTAATTTGTGATTCTTTAAAAATTTACATGCAACATTGCCTATTATTTAATTGACACGTGGAGTAACCATATATGTTGCAACACTGTATTCTTTAGTCACGTGTATATTTATGAGGGAAATGTAAGATTCAAACACAAAATATATTTTATAATACTAACTTTTATAAAAATTATGTATATTTGAACAATTTTTTTACCGCCTTTCAGAATTTTTGTTACCACTTTTCACCATCAACACTTTGGCTCACTTTTATTTACCTAAAAGTTCAGGTCTCTACTAATTAGTCAAACACGAACTATATTGTTGATTGTTCACTCACATTTTACTCATGCTTGAGCTAATTTTAGCATGCTTGAGTCAATGCCAGGCCTCCACCGTGGTTCGGTATTCCACGTTAAACTGTAGGTCCTTCATTTCATTTCACAATCACCCTACCATTACACATTAGCATAAGTGCGTATAACCCGAACGGGTAGTAAGACGCGGTGCTAATAATGATGATGATAATAATAATAATAATAATAATAATAATAATAGCATGCTTGAACTTTAGCCTCACCACAAAAATGAAAATAAGTAAATCATAGAATTGAGTCTTGGAAAGTCATAAATTACATAAAGACTATTTAAAGCTTGCCATGCTTTTTTCAGACCAGTCATTCATTCATTGTGAAATGAAACCTAAATATTGGGAACCAAGGCACCCAGTTACAAATATTTCTGGACACTCGAGAAATTTCTCATTTTTTATTTTGATTGATTTTGTTGTTGTTGCTCTCTTTGAACTTTAGGTTTGATAAGATTTTAAACCTATCTAGATTAGACCTATACTATCTTGTACAGTGAAATATTTAAGGTTAACTGTATATTTAAATACAATTTTAGAGTTTACCAGCCATAATTAATGTTAAACCTTGGCCATAGCAAAGTTTATCAAGTTTATTGCTTATTAGAGTGATTTACAAACTGTGTGTTGTGAAACTTGAAGGTAAAACATTATTTAGTTTTTTTCAATAGATCACGCCTTGTCAGGCAAGTTTTGGCATATTCATTTCTTCTCGAAGCAGGATTGCCACACTTTTGACTAAAAGTCCAATCTTAATTAATATTTACTATTACTTTCAACATTTTATAGCTGCCTCAGCGACTGTATGGTCTAAGGCGTCACTCTTGAAATAAACTGAACTGCAGATGACTGGTAGATTGAGGTCATGTATACTGAGGGTGGTTTTTCCTTTATTGTTTTCCACTCTCTCTCTTCCCCCCTCTTCCCCCCTTGCAAATGTGGGCACACTTCCTCTAACCTTCCTCATACTTAACTATTTAGTATAATTAGTACACAAGTGTATAACCTGAACAGGTACTAAAACGAGATGCTAAACCAAATTTTGTACAAGAAAATTATAAATAGGTACACACACGCACGCACACACACACACACACACACACACACACACACACACACACACACACATATATATATATATGCGCATACACACACAATATATTATCTTAAAAATTCTTGACATTAAGGCAGCTATATTTGGTTAAAATTTTAAAATCCTTAATACCCAAGCAATGAAAATGAATGTAATATAAAGTCAAGATTTGTTGGTTAACAAACGAATGTTAGTCAAATTCATTAAAACATATTGTTTGTCATATAGTTTAAAAAAACAGTTTAGAAAATTAACACTTGAGTATTGTTGATTGTTATAAAAAGGATTTAAAAAAGTTAAGAAATCGTATAATTTGGTCAATGTTTGTACACCATGCCATAATGAATTGCTAGAAGAGAGATATTTCGACAATTACTTTGTGTTCTTTATCTCTAACGAGTTGAGCCACTCCATCTCATTCAGACCGAAGATGGCATTCAATACCAGCAAGTGCTATTGTGTAAAGTACAAACGGTCGCTCCAAATTTTAACAACGTCCTAGGGATAACCTAAACAAAGTTGTGCCTAGGCATTATAAAAACCCAAGACATCAAATCAAAATCTTCGTTATTGTTTTATTTTATTTGTGATTAATAAAACTCAGTGGTACGTTGTGAACCCCCTGATATGGTACGTGTGCCACAGTTTGGAAAGCACTTATCTAATGCACAAATAATACTTAGCATATGATAATTATACTTTATGTGGATTATATTTGTTTCTTTCTCATTATATTTTTAGATATTAAAAATTGTCAAACATAAATACAGTAATGTCTCCATTTTATTGTGATTGACAGGATTAAAGAGTTTGATTAAGTATAAGTGTTTCAACTGGTGCACTTTTATTTTCAGAGTTCAGTGAAAATTCATATTCATTAAAGTTACACTATGCTTTAAAGCCTATTTTAAACTCTATACATACTCGGTTGATTGGCTGCATGGTCTAACATACTATTCTCACAGTAAACTATACTGCCAATGACAGGGAGATTAAGGTTCAAATCTCTGTCGGGTGTACTGAGGGTGGTTTTTCAAAAATTGTTTTCCACTCACCTTCCACGCAAAAATGGGAACACACCCTGCCAATATAGCTTTCTTAATCCATAAAACCATTAGACACGGTGATAAAAAAAATGGATACACTTCACTATAAATTAAACCTTCATCTTCCCAAACACATTATTGTAATTGGTATGTATGCAAGTAGCCCAAACTGGTAGTAAGATGTGGTGTTAAAAAATCCTTTATAATCCCTAGTTTATAATTTAGGCTCATTTCACTTCACACTTTTGTCTAGTTGAGTACGCATTTCATCACGTGTGTTTGATCCTCAGCAATGCTTCTTGTGATTACTATCAATCATTATTATCTTTTAGTAAAAAAAAATGCTCACATTGCGTTTCATGTGAAACATGCTAGGACTTAAGACTAATGACCGCGTATCATAAAAGAGATGGAGAAAACCTAAATACTATTATTGCGAAGAAATAGATCAAAGAGCAGGCTGATAAATATGTTATATCAGCAATAAGAAGCAAACTGGCAGGTTGTTGACCTACAGCGAGCTGAAAAATTTCTCCTTTGCCTGGTACCATCAGGCATTCCTGTGGATAGGAGAATCCTGCAAAAGAAATACCTCAAAATATCTGCAGCAATGGTGATAGAGAACTTTTCGATCTCAAAGGATAGAATTTCCCACTTCAAGCATCATCACAGCCTAGTGTTTAAGAAATTAGCTGGGGAGAGCGTTGCTCTGAACATCAGCGCAACTGATCTCTGGTTCGAGGGGTTTATGAAGCTGCTGGAGAGTTATGAGACTCAGGATATTAATAATGAAGATGAAACGTGCCTCTTTTTAAATTGCTTGCCAGACTGAGTGCTGGCATTTAAACGAGAGACCTGCCACACAAGAAAAATTTGAAGGAGCAACTGCCGGTACTATTGTGCACAAACAGCGATGGCTCAGACAAACGAGTGCCACTAATTATTGGAAAGGCTGCGGAGAACTGTATTTAAAAAATATAAAGAAGCTGCCTGTAACCTACTGTATCAACCCGAAAGTGTGGGTGGTGTCTAGGGTTTTCTGAGCCCTTCTGTGTGCTCTTGATGCATCAGTTGGTGAACTAGGCAGGGAAATCCTTCTCTTTATAGACACTTGTGCCACTCATTCTTCAGACACATCCTCTTTTACCTCCCAAACTGCACCATTGTCGTATAGCCTCTTGATTTGGGTGTGATCAAGTGTTTCAAGCAGGTGTACAGGAGGCAGCTAGTGCAGAGAGCTGTATGCCTGATGGATACAGGAAAAGGGGTTCAACTCAAGTTAAGACATCTGGCAAGCCATTCACTTTATTGTTTCAGTGTAGCAACAAACGACACAGAGTACAATCCAGAACTGTTTTAAAGAGTCATCATATGATGAAAAATGTAAAAGGGTTAGATGTGAAAGAAATTGACAAAAGTGGTGAAGATGATGGCACGCAAGATGAATATTAAGTTTGGCTGGGGGCAAGTTCCGCTGGTGTGAACTTTGATGCATACATGTGTGTGTTGGGACCAGGAGCTCTTGACATGTGCTGTGTGTGAAAGATATATGTGATAAGTTGGGAAAGGGAAGTTGTGTGGACGAAGGGCAAGATGGTGGTGGTGGTGGTGCGAATGACATCGCAGCCGATCCCAAATCAATGCCAAGTTTTACAAAAGCACTCTGTGCTTCTTAACAAATTAGGATTGATTTTCTTAGTAAGAAGTAATGCAAAGTGGACTCGACAGTGGGAACAATATTATTTGTTTACATATTTTGATTTAATAAATACATTTAGGTTAATATGATAATTTTAATCAATTTTATGAACGTTCCTGCCCCTATCATTTTCCCGTATCCATCCTTTTTTTCCCCCAGATCCATAATGAAAATGATTAATCGAAGTTTCACTGTATTATTTACTTTTCATTGCTCCCTTACTTCTAAGGGTGTGCAAATGGTGTAGCCACACAGGGCCCTGTGATTTGAGGGACCCCTAGGCAAAAGAGGAAAAAAAAAGTTGGGGTGGGAAATGTTTGCTTACATGCTCCTATAATAACTCCCTCTATAGATGATATAGAAAATATTGTCAGTGTAAAAACAAATATAAATATAATAATGTGGTGTGGTTTATTGAACACCTCCACTGATTTGCATTTGTCTGACTTTGGGTGTGGAAGAGTCTCACCATGACCTTTGTACGCATTAACCGATTTAATTAAAACTCGGCACAGTTGTTCTTCGAACCTTTACACAGATCAAACTCATTGGTGAAGAAAGTTGAACAAAGGGTTGGTTTGAAATCAAATTTTATATGAAAAAAAAAATGACCTCATACAGCCGAATCAAACCTTATACCCTNGGGGGGAGGTGCATGAGGCAGGTAACTGGGGGCCATGCACACAAAGTTTACCCAGGGCCCCACATCAACTAAGGCCTGTCCTGCTCCCTTACACTAATTTAAAACTATCATAATTCCAAGAATCAGAACATTAGAAAAGAATTTATATTAAAAATCATAGATATGTTTTCACCTCATTTGTATGATTTAGTTTAAGCATATTAAATCCTGCTTTGGAAGAAAAATAGTATCAAAGCTTTACATAATTTATTTTTTTGCAGAGAAATCCCAAAATGGAATTGAACAAGTCTGACTTGTTGAAACTCCTCAGCTATTTGGAAGGTGAACTTCAGGCAAGGGACATAGTAATAGCAACTTTAAAGGTCAGTTGTAGCTATTGTTGTTTTATGTTTATATTTACAAGGTATATCATAAACTATTATAGTTATTTTGGGACGCCTACCACTGACTAAATTTGGACAAGTTAAGTATCTTACCATCGCAAGACATTGCGATGTTCACAGAGCTCATTAACATCTTAATATAGTTTGATCAACTGGGATAAGGGTGGCGATGGGAAGCGTTTAAAAAAATGCACCCGAATTTTCATGGAGAAGTGATGGGAAAGGCCAACCAAACAGTAAATTGGGAGTGGAAACCGATTATATAATTATACATATACTTTTTTAATTTTTAAATAAGTATAGTAAAAACATAATTTTTTACTGTTTTATTTAACATTAATTTTTAAATTTTTAAAATTTAAATAGCTTGAAATAGAATAAATCACCGAAAAGAACATAAAAAAACAGAATGAATAACAAAATTAAAAAAAAAAAAACTAATTTTAGATTTTACGCTAAAATTGGGTTATGCATAGCAGCAGTTTCAGTGACCATCAACTTTAGCAGGGTTATAGTAAAATAAAGTCTAAAATAAATAATTGGCTTGGAATCAGAAGGGGTGAGGTGGATTCAAACCTGGTACTTCTAAATAAATATGAAGAGGTTGTGGTGGATTATCCTGATCAAGATTTATTTCATCCCAATAGGAATCACTTATATTTACACTCGCCTTATCAATCTCAGCTGCCACTTCTACTTGTTCTGATCTTTCACTTTCATTAGAATATAATTCCTGTTCAGTTTCATTATTTACAAATTCAGAATCACTGCTTTCATAATCACTAACAAATAGATCACTCTCGCTTGAACTATCAATAGATATTGCAAGAATTTCTGTGTCTTGAATCACAGCTTTCCTCTTAGTAGCCATGTTCACAAACAAGGCCAAAGATAAAACTCATAAAGTAAAAAGTTAGAAAATAATCTTCATGTTCGATATATTTAAACTCTTAAGTGCGAAGAAATAGCTTGAACATACGAGAATACAGTGAAAACAAAATATTCCCTATCTGTTGACTTAATAATTAACTAAGTGCTCGAAAACATGGGATTGCTGTGAGCGACGCTGGCACCTTTAGCAAATATTTTGTGCATCGCTCTGAGTGACGTTGGCACTCAAAGGGTTAAACAAGGCAAGAAGATGACGTCTTGGGAGATAAGATATGAAGCTGCTGGAGGACTCGGTTTGGACAAGGCAACGGACCTGTTGAAAGACAGAACCCCTAATAATAAAAACTACCACATTGCATCTGATTGGGTTTGAACTTTGACTTCACAGTTGCAGGCAATTGAATACAAGAGAACCTAACACTTTATTGTGAGAGTTCATTATTTAATTTGCAGGAAATTATTTTTAAAGGATGTCTCACTAACCATTCATCCATCCCCAATAACTCATCAGTCTAAAATAAGTTTAGAATAATAATTAGGGCATACTTCAAACTACTTTAACAAAATTAATTAAAAACTCATTTCACGTCAACTTACTTGATGCCATGAGCCTTACATCTCATATTTTAGTTAAATGATTTTCCTTTGTAGGTTTATACAAGATAGAGCTAAAATATTTTTTCTGTTTTTTATGCGCATTAATGGCGGCAAAGTGCCAATTTGAAAAAAATAATTTGTTTTTTTCTAAAAGAGTTTCTTTGATTTGGGTTGTAGTTATAACTTAAAATATGAATAACTTCATTATTTAAACCAATTTTGCTAATTTTGGTGTCAAATTACAGCTTATGTTAAGTTAGTACTTTAAAACACAATTCAAAACCTTTAATATCATATATTTGTTTTTTAGTTTTAATTTCAAATCTATTTCTCAAATGTTATTTTAATTATAGCATATTAACCTCCACTATCGGACTTATCATATTTATAAGTATAATATAATAGTAGCATTCATTACATTAACAGCTGGTGTGCTTATACTTTAGGTAAGTCAACAATAAAACTTGTATTTCACAATTTAATAAGTGTATGATTATGAATTAAAATTGTGATTCAATGGTTTCAAATCATTACAGTTGATTAGTTATAAGGGGCAAACTTCCTATTTTATGTTTTCATGTGCCATTGCTAAGGTAAAGTAATTAATGCATGCGGTTGAAATTTTTTACCATAACCAGACATTCATATGAGGTGTATACAATAAAATTTTATAGTAATAATGATTTTAATAATAATGGGTTCAAGTTCAACACCTTAATTGAGTCGGTAGCATGTCTGCCTACCGAGCAAAGGGCCGCAGACTATTTGATTCTTAGCATAGTCATAAAATTTATCATTGGTGAAATGTTTGCTTCCCTTTTCATGTTGATAAATTAATGGCCGGGGGGTTTAGGTGTTTTATTTGTCCTGGAATTAAGTTGGTTTATAAGTCATGTGCTGATATAATTTTAAGAAAAAATACTCTACAACACGCCCGACCGAGATTCAAAACCTGATCTTCCTGTAGTCCAGTGTTTTGTACATTTGACCACAGAAGGTGTTCTAAAATTAATTCCCTACTTAACTTAACAAGCACAGTGTCTATAATTGATAACAACTTTCTTGATTGTCAGATTACTAAATGCTTTGAAGAAGAACAAACTAAACAATTGCCACTTGACATATGATAATTTTAACACACAATGAGTGTTGTCTGAGTAGGTTAGAAGGATGACATAAATGGGTGGGAAACACACATCTTAAAGAGCAAAAATACCCACTTCGAGGGTTGAATAGTTCAGGATCATGGAACAGCTGATTCGTGAACAAGGGGCGCGGCGAATGCTCCACCTCACTTCCTTACCAAGCCTTAATATTGGATGGAATCTCTATTGTGTTTAGTATATACCCCTACTTTACCCTATCATATACAATTTTACAAGTTTAAAAAATATAAAGATATGTCACAGATTATTTGAAATTCTTGCAGACCTACAGGACAAACTTTACAGACCCCAATTTTATTTAGCACCACACCTTACTACTTGTCTGGGCTATATGCTTATGCCCTAATTACAATAATGGGTTAAGAATTTGGAAGGTTGAATTTAGAGGAAGTAAACTCACATTTGCATGGAGGAACTAAACTCACATTTTCATGGAGGGAGACTGGAAAACCATTTAGGGAAAACCACTCCCAGGTCACTTGACCGAGATTCAAACCTCGATCTCCCCATCCTTGGCAGTTTAACTCAACACAAAACTAGCCCGTTAGCTAACTAAGCCACAGAGGGGGGTGACCCCAATTTGATAATATCTGGTCTGAGGCTTAACTCTTTTCAATAAACTAGACTGCAAATGACAGGGAGATAAGGATTTGAGGTGTACTGAGGGTGTATTTTTTATTAATGTTTCCCACTATCCCTCCACACACATTCTCCCTCTCTCCTCTGTACCCTGAAGTGTAAATATACATATAAACCCAAATAAATAGTAAGGTATAATACACAAAAACTAATTTAAAAAAGTATATAGATAAATAACGACAAGATACACATAAAGGAACTAAGAGATTTTAACTATTTCACTCATATTGCACTTGGTCACTGTTAACAGGTAAACTGGGATTCTTATATCTGGAGGTGCACTGGGGTTTTCCCCACCCACTTTTCCATGCTAATTAAATTATATATGTTCAAATCTGTCTTCTTCATTCAAACCTACTAGGGTATATCGGTGACCTCTCTTTTGAACTTAATGTATACAGAATTATTGTATAATGTGATAGGGCATTCACAAACGTAGATAACTGGGAAAATACGGGGCAAACAAGCAATTTTACAACAAAAAAATTAAGTATTGGAATTTTGTGAACTGAAGAAATAAGCACAAATTCAGATACATAACACACCCTTCCCCCCACACCTTTACTCCTTGGAACATTGGGTTACATTAAAATTGCATACATTTCTTCATCAAGAACAAGTCTATTTAATAGCAATGAAATTCTATTTCTCCATACTGATATCAAAAATGTCTGAAAAATGGGAATTCCTTCTGGAAAACATTGAAAATATTTTATTAAGAAAATAGTGGCAGCCCTATATGACCTTGATTAGCAGACATGTGTTTTACTTGCGACACAGAATATAATGTGCCTTATGTAAGTTTGGGGAGTAAAGATGAAATATTAACAGGTGGGCCGTTCTTTATCTTCAGCTTTCATTCATTGATACAGGGTGTGTGCCTATTTGCTTGCATTCACTAATATTTTATGCGGTTACTTGAATCTGCAAGTTTTTGGCATTGATTTCATTGACCGCCTGACTAAAATTTGAGCGATTTGCGCGTTGTACCATTTTTGTATTGCCCATTTATCTATGTCAATATTAAACTATAGACGTGTCATTCATGAAGCTATTGAAAGAACCAATTGGGTTTATTGCTTTCTTTCCCTCCCATCTTTTCACTCTTAAACTATCATCTCTATCTGATCGCCAGCTAAGGTAGGGGTCAAAACGCTAGTCTAGACAAAAACTTATTTCCTAACTTGATAGCAAGGGTTTTATTTTAGGGTGTGGTTGTTAGCATTTTAAATGCTAGTGTAGAATGGACCTAAATTCTTTTCTTTCATTCTCGTTTGTTTGTTCTTTAGATGAATCAATAACTGAGATGTAAGTCTGTATTTCACAGCTCCTGTCTTTTCCTTTCATTCATTTATACTGTATTTTGTGTTATGCTAGCAAATTACAGTTTACCATAGCGGACATACATTTTTATAATTCAAAGTAAAACAAGGATAGTTGGGTGAAGACAAGGATGGGGTGTCGGTGGGGAAGGAATGATGGACAGGAAGGGAGGGGTAGAAGACTACTGTTATTGCTGCAAGCTTAGTATTATAATCCCTCAAGCTAGTGCACAACGTTAAATTTTGTGAATGGTTACACATGTATTTTGTCTTTGTCTCAATACAGGCACACACATATAATCTAACACTATGGAATCAATCGCCCCACTTTGGAAATTGATTGAAACACTATGGATTAATTCCCTGATATAATAATGCTGTGATGATGTTTAGGTTGTCTATAGCTCCGTGGTCAAGCGCCTATCATCACTGTACGAAAAAGATACCGTTTAACCAGCTGTCTATAGCTCCGTGGTCGAGCACTAATTAGAACGGTATATTTAATAAATGTATGAAAGAGAACTGTTGATGGCTGTTTATTCACACATGGTTTATTTAAACGACATCTGTTAATCACTTATACAAACTTCAATTAAATGCTTTATATCACTGCACACTCGTGATGTTAATTTAAGTTATTTTATACTGTGTTAGACTGTGACTGCCAGTGTGTGGCTTGTGCGACTTGTGCGTGGGCATTTGGATCACGGATGCCCAGCTGATACACACAAACGGTTTATATATGACATACTCCTTGCATCTTTCTCCCCTCGCCAACAGTGTAAAATCTAACTATAAGAAAGAGTCCTGGTGACAGGCGTTGTGAAGGCTAGCTTCTTATTGGTATAGGGAATTGGCCTCTTTGCCAAATACTGCGGAGTAGTTCTTTTAACAGGAAATATGATATAAAAAAAATCTAATTTAAAGTTGTAATCCTTTTCACATTATTTCTGAGAAGCGCGTGTTTCTTTATGGACGAATCTTATAAAGATACTCTACATATATTACTTTAAAGAAAAATTACCTTCATCCATGACTTTTTATATATTTTAGATTGCTCTGAATCAATATCATTACAATACCCACCATTTGCTTATATTTTAAATAAATTTAATGGATTTTGATAGAAGCAAATCCCATACTGTGCAAGAGTTACATCATATTTAACCTTTGATCATTCTTAAAATTAAACATAAATTTTTTGAGTGTAAGTTACATAAATTGTATATGTGTATAAACATTGGTTACAATTTACTTGTATGACAATACAAAAGTTATGATACATTATTTATCCGGTGTCACGTTTGATTATTTTTAATGTTCAGTCTTCTTGATGAATACATGTAAAGAAAGAATTTCCTGTTTAGTGTTCATTTTTATTTTCCTTACTTATTTTCTTTATTTCACTTAAAAATGGTAGCACTTGTTTTGCTCTTAAGATGTTATATACACATACAAAATTGAACAAAATTATAAATTGTGTTGGTTGAATAATCAACTTTGTATTTGAGTTTAGGTAAAATTAGGTTAATTTTAAATTTAATAAATACAAGAGTAATTTGAAATTCTTGAAAATTTACATAGATTTATAGCTGAAGTACTTAAAAGTATCTCAAATTCAATTTAAATCTTAAAACGTAATAAAATATAAATATTAAAATTATTTTTATAAAATGTTTAATATAATCATCATTAAATCAATTATTTCTATAAAACTCAAATCTTTGTGTATTGTTAGTTATCCAATCAATCACTGTTTACCAAATTCTCTACGGTAAATATTTATAGTACAACATAGATTTAATTATAAATTTACTTAATTAAACTATTCTTACTAAAATTTTATTTTACATACTCTTAATACTCTTAGCTACCTTAAATATATTTGAAAAATGGGTCTAGTTTCTCACAAATATTTGTTTAACTTTTTATTGATTTGATTAATGTTTATTTATTAATGGGAACTCATATAATTTATTACCATAGAACTATTACTTGCTTGCCATTGAGCAAGGCTTACTACATTATTACACTTTCAGTCAATTAATATTAACCTCAGTTATTACATTTTTAATTAACTAATATTAACACCAGTTCTTACATCATTACATTCTCAGTCAATTAATATTATTATCAGTTATTACATTATTACATTATCAGTTGATTAATATTAACATCAGTTATTACATAGTTACATTCTCAGTCAATTATTATTAACATCAGTTCTTTTCTAATATTGTTGTTTGTGAATCCTGGCTCTTTATTCAAGGTCAAACTACCCTTTTACTTTCTTTACCTTGCTAGTGACACAGCTATCAAACCCTTCTACCTTACCTTCTTTCTTTTTCTACTCTTTGTATTTGTCAACATGTTTTGGTGTGAGTATATACAATATTAACGTAACCTTATTTTGTTTAAAATAATTGAAATGGATATGACAATCTTGTATGCTTAAAGTACGATTGGAAATTAGTATAAAATCATGGCACACTATTGTGAATTATTGAAAATCATTTTCCCCATTCTAATTGAGTAATTATTTTCTCATTAGTGAAAAAATCTTTAACTACATATTTCTCTTGATCAAAACATTTGAATGTTTCCTATTTACCTTAGGTACTTAAATAAAATGAAATCGTAACTAAAATCTGTTACAGTAGCTTAATTAGGTACAACACCCTAATTAGCTCTCATTATACTTGTTGATACATCATTATTACATCACATAATCACAGAATACCCTTTTAAACCTCTTCATAATCTCTTCCATATCTATCAATTTCAATGTAGATTTTACTGTTTCACAATTATCACATTAGTGGAAAACTTAGGCCTTTTTGCCTCACTATCATAATTGCTGACATCTCCCTGTGTTGTGCTAACTCTATGCTTGTGAATACCTGCTATCTGATCCTTGGTGGCTCGTTAACTCACCAGAAAAAATGAAATTATTAATCATGGCTTGCCCATGGCTAAGTTAATACCTTAATAAACCTTAACTCCTCAACCAATACACCTTAACTCCTCTATCTGAAAAATTGCTTTTAAACCAGACACTACTGTTCTTTTATTTCCACTCACCTTAACTTACTGTAATACTGTACTCAAGTGCATATCTAAATTAATTTCTTTAGATATCTTAAATCTTATCCTTTAGTTCATCAGCTTACTCTGTGATTCTTTTAATATCTTAATCAATATTGTTGAATTTATTGAAATGTAATTAATTAAATTAAAATAACCCTCCACACAAATATTAAGATTCATATCTTAATTCTCATTCACAAAATGCACCATTGGTGAAATAATATATTTATTCTAATTTCCAAGATAGTCTATTAATTAATCAAACTTCCTAATTTTATCTTAAACTGAAACTATTTAAATTCTTTTAAACTTAATATTAGCCTTTGAATTTACTCACATAAAACTTAACTAGTTGACAAAATGTAACCAACCCCTCCCCTACTTTTCTATCTGATCTTAACCTTTTGCGTGCTTCCCGAGGGATCATGCCCCCTACTTATCTGTTCTTCTATTTTTATATATATAATTTCCTGTAACTATTTTAAATCCAAATGAAATTAATATGATTCGTACAGAATTTATATTTTAAAACTTGATTTCATGTTTGTATATATACCGAGTTTGACTTTTAGTCATAAAGAAATATTATTATTTATTCTGCGTTGTCCCTTCAAGTAACTGTCCTTGTCCTACTTCTTCTCTTCTTTTGAACAATATATGTTTACCTTTAAATTATTTTTTTTTGAGTCGTAGAAAATAACAAAAGATTTTGACAACTTGTTTTAAAATCGTATAATGTATTGTACATGTTATCAAATAAAACCATTTTGGCTTTTTCAAAAGAAGGATTATTTTTACTTCTCCGTATTTGGTTGTTAATGGCTTCTTTAGAATCTCTATTTTAGGGGTGACTTACAAATACGCACTTCCTTTCTTTTTCTTCGGAAAAAACGTAGTTAAACTTTGCAGTTAAACTTTGCAGAGCCCTTTTGGTTTTTTTTTAGTACCTGAGCTAGCTAGGCTCTGGTTTGATTTCCGGCTACATCACGGCTACTTGTGACTTCTTAGGTTAAATTTACCAAAGTTATTATTTAAAAATACTCTTACTCAGAAATCCCTCGTAACGAAATATCTATTTTAAGTTTGTCTGTCTTGTTATGATAGGGTTTTAATTCTGTAATATTGAAAACACCTCTAACTTTATGAGTCTCAGGCTCTTGAAATAAGTATGCATTTTTACCTATTTGTTGTTTTACCTGATAGGGTCCTTCACATAGTAGAAATAACTTTTTTACTTCTTTATTTAAAGCTGAAGATAATTGATGGTTTTTTACAAGAACTAACTGGCCATTTACGTATACAATAGGTTTAAGTATCTTTTTGTCATGGTACTGGGCTCGTTTCTTTGCCCTTTCTTTTAATCTTTAGCGTATAACCCGAACAGGTAGTAAGACGTGGTGCTAAATATTAATTATTAATTTTAATCTTTTTACTGCTAAATGTAATTTAGTTAGGTGATCTATTTCTAACCTTTGTGGAAAACTGAAAAGAGTTTTTCGAGATTTCTAACTGTACATCATTAATTCTTGAGGTGTGTACCCTGTGCTTTCATGAGTTATTGAATTTAGACAAATTTCTATTCTTTCTACATAATTTGCCCATGAAGCATGATTGTCATGACAAAATAACCTTAAAAACCTACCAATTTCTCTATTGACTCTTTCTACACTATTGCTTTGGGGATGATATACTGAAGTATATTTTACAATAATTTGGTTGTCTGCTAGAGTTGACCTCCATTTTATGCTTATGAACTGTGTTCCATGATCAGAAACAATGGTTTGGGGAATACCTACGTCCTTTGCATAGTTTTTTATTATTTTATTCGGAACTGCATTGGCAGTTTCTCTCCTCATTGTATATAATTTAACATATTTAGTGCAAATATCTAGAACAGCAAATATATATTGTATACCTCTAATACTAGAAGGTAATGGTCCATATATATCGACAAAAACTAATTGTAACGGTTTGTCTGCCAATACATTTTTCATTAAGCCCTCATACTTTTCATTAGGGATCTTGGTTTTTTGACATATATCACATTGTCGTAAAACTTTTGCTATGGTTTTATTCATTCTGGGAAAATTACATGATTCTTTTAAAATATTGTAACATTTCTTTACCCCTACATGAGCGTACTGTTCATGGCAACTCTCTATTACAGTTATTACTAATTTTGTGGAGATACAAATAGTCCAAATTTTATCTATGGAGGTTTTCTTGAAAAGTAAATTAATATAAATTTGATAGTTATTTGCAATTTCTAATCTGGGTTCTGGCTCTTCTAGTTCTGCAAATACCTTTTTAAGTTTTTGATCATCTCTTTGACATAATGGTAATTCCTTTTTTATTTTATTGTCTATTTCACTAATTACTTTTCTTTTGTGTACTAATACTCTAAATTCCCTATCAACAGTACTTTCTACTATGCCCTCAGGGGGATACCGTGACAATGTGTCTGCTACTATTTGGTCCTTTCCTGCTATATATTTTATTATTAAATTATATTCTTGTAATTGTAAGATCCATCTAGTTAAGCGACCATGAATTAATTTACATTTATTAATAAAAATTTATGCCTTATGATTCGTGTATAGAGTGGTTGGTCTTCCATAAATATAAATTCTAAATTGTTAAAATGCGTATACTATAGCTAACTGTTCTTTCTCTGTAATGGTATAGTTAACTTCAGGACCATGGAGTACTCTGCTAGCATATGCTATGGGCCTACGGTTTCCTTCTTTATCAAATTGAAACAGCTCCGCACCTATTGCTTGTCCAGATGCATCACAACATATGTTCATGGGTTGTTCAAGGTCAGGGTGTTTTAAGGTTACGGTACTTACACATTGTTGTTTAATATTTTCCATCGCAGCATCTTTACTTCCCCAGTTCCATTCCTGATTTTTCTTGGTTAAATTTAATAATGTTATTACAAGGTCTGAATGGTGTTTAACAAATTTCCTGTAGTAATTTATAAGACCCAGAAAAGCTTGTAATGTTTTTTTACTCTTCGGTGTGGGAAATCCCCTAATTGACCTAGTTTTATTTTCATTTGTTGAAATTCCCTCTGGGGATATTATGTGACCTAAAAAAATTATTTGTTTACAAAGAAAAGCAGATTTTTTGAAATCAACCGTCATTCCTCCTGTTTCAAGTTTACTTAATACCAATTCTAGCTATAGTACATGTTGCTCAAATGTTTTCGATGCAATCACTATGTCATCGACGTACAGTGTTACAAAGCTAAGTACCTCAGGGCCTAATACCTTTTCTAAGCCTCTAATAAATTTACTGGTTGATACTGTAAGTCCGAAAGGCATCCTTTTAAAACAAAATGTTTTTCCATTGTATATAAAAGAGGTATATTTTCTAGAATTTTGTTCTAACTCAATTTGCCAAAAGGAGTTAACTAAATCCAATGAAGTCAAAAATTTACAGCCTTCAAATTTCTGAATTAATCCATTCGCTGGTGATTCATTATCATTAATTACAATTTTATTTACTTTATGGGCATCTAAACATAATCTCACCCCCCCCCC